>WOGR01007510.1:0-12362 GCA_015342045.1 Leptinotarsa lineolata | reverse complement strand
TTCTTGTCACATGGTCTTACGGCCAATAAGGAGTATAATTTTGAAGTAATGCGCCCGTTACGAGAAGCAATACGAAAAAAAACGTCCGGTATTGTGGAAAAACAATTCATGGCTTTTGTTGGTAATATTTTGTCCGAAAACAACACCGTAATCATGCCTCAGCTACCGTATTCACCAGATTTGCCCCCCCTGCGACTTTTCCTGTTCTCAAAATTGAAGAGACCCATTAAAGGACATACCAAAAAGTGAATATCGGAACTGTAAGTATTGGGATTTATAAAATAAGCTGTGAGAGTTGTGATGAATAGTATTTTAATCAGACTGAATCAGCTATTAAAACTTATTTCAAAGAATATGAGATGTAAAAGTCTAGTGTTGGTTAACATTCCTCGGAGAAAGGCCAGAGAATAAATGAACATTGCATAAAATTACTGAGACCAGTACATGACACTACATTTTTAAATGTTCTCAAAAGTCTGTGGCATTCAAATTAGGAACAGCGACAAATTCCCTATTCCAAACAGTCCATCGAACAACTTTGATCAAACTAGCAAAAATTTTAGGCTAATTGATTTTCAAGAAATCATTGATCCATGAGACAAAGTGAAAGCTCATCGTTAGATGTAAATAGGCCCAGTTAGATTTGAGAAATTAGTATGGTTTATTTTCTGATGACGCAAACGTGATTGGTGAAACGCGTGTCGATAAAAGTGTTGCAGATCTGTTGTATGGAAGCAATGCTTGGGTTGGATTCAAGTATCTAATAATAACAGTCCCTTTCTAGACGTTTTGAAGTTATTTACTATCATTTTAAATACTCAGTGGGTACACAGCGGGTAAAGGCATAAAATATTAATTCCTCTTATATAATTTCGGAGCCCCCACCTGAGCCCCTACCCTATACACGCCACTATTATAATTATTAACTACTGAATGGGGGTTTACTTCAAACTCTCTCAATAAAAATTACCTTTCAAATGTAACCAGTGTGAAAAAAGAAACGCTGTGAAGTATAGAAACAAAAAGATTCCATCTATAAACTTGCATCATTAAATTAACTTCAAACACAAGGTTACAACTAAGATCAGAAAAATCATCCGCTGGGAATTCTCTTAAACCACAACCAACATTTCCATTCAAGTTTTTCTATTTATGACCTACAAAATATGGGACAACCGGTATTCAAAAGAAGGAGATTCATTGTACTCATTAGAAATATATTCCTGATGGTATTATAAGCACAAAAATAATGAATGAAAGGTTCATGGTCACTATTATAATTATTTCAGCACAGAATATGTCACGTACAACCACCTGTAATCAAAAATAGATGTTCAGTATTCACAATTTTCATCATAAATGTTTTCAGAAACATAGTAAAAATAACAGAAACGTAATGAAAATCATTAGATTTTTGGTATTTATTATTATTTTGAACAAGTACTTTACCGCCTACAAAATATGGAACAATCAATATTCAATGACAGCCATAATTTTAATCATATCCAATAGAAACTTTTCCAAAAAACGATAATAGTAGATCATTAGATTTATGATTATTTTCATTATTTCAGCAAACAATTTTTGATCTACCAAATATGAGACGGCCTGAAGTCAATAGAAGCAAATCATTATTTACGATTTGCTTGTATTGACTTCAGGCTTCTATGTTTTAATGTTACCAATGTTTTACTATTAATAATTTAATATTAACACATGTTCAGAAAAAGTATTTGAAGCTTTAATATATTTTAATTATTATATGGGAGCGTATAAAAGAACAAACAAGAAGATAAAACGTTTAGTTTGAATACAGATATTCTATATATTATATAGAAATAAATTATAACCCTATGATCTGTTTTGTTTAATTGGATAAAACATTGTATACCATTTAATATTTCAAAAGTACGATGGATGTCCCAGCTTATAATTTTACTTGCCTTAGTTACAACTTCGTATCTGAATTAAATTTAATGCAGTGACTTCATCGACAGAAGTTTCTATACGTTCAAAAGTTTCTGTTTTCACATCTGTTCAAATCTTAACAGACTAAAACTTTCAAACAGTTTATGGATTGCTTTGAAAGTTCAAGGCAATTGATGGAATATGAAAGTTTTATAGAATATTTACATCTGAAAGAAACCTGGAAGACACAACAATTAAATGAATTCCTATAGTGCCTACATGCAGCCAAATCAAAATAAACATTTTAACTATAGAGGACGTCAACCAATAGGAAAATTGTCCGTCAACCAGTCGTCAGTATACTTTCTTAGACACAGTTATAAGCCTTACTTCCTGACCAACATTTATCATTACCACTGGTAGGGCACGTATACATTCCCACTGAGGAGTAAATTAAGTGTTGATTTCTTGAACTTTCGAAAATTTTTGAAGCACTATAATTTCTCTTTTGGAAATAAAAAGTTACGGTCTTCACTTCACTTTTAGACCGTTTTACTTTATTATTCTCTCGTTTTGCATCATCCATTTTACAATTAAAGGCAAATAAGTGACCAAAACATAACCATATTTAACGCTCAGTCTGGCATTGCTTCTTTCGACATTGACATACTATTCTTTGAAACCTTATTGCATCCTCAAATAAGGTTTAAAATCGCATTGAATCCTTGTTAATGACGTAAACAGCCCCAATCGCTCAAAAAGAACCTTATTTCAAGGTGTAATAAAGTTCCTGACTGTCATTAACATGAAAACAGAGTTGCCAGTGTTGCCACCCCAATATTTAATTTTCGTACTAAAATTTAGATAATTCAATAGTAAATTAGACGATCTTTGGCCTAGACTTGATAAGCAGTTCAATGGAAGTTTGAAACTCATAAAGTGTACTTCAAAACAGTGAATACTAGTGAAATCATTGCATGAAGTTCTCTTCAAAAAACGGTAAAATAATGAAAGGTAAAACTGGAACCTCTGGCGTTGAATAAATCCAAAACAAGCACTTATTCCGAACATCAGAACCTCAATACCCTTCTCGACGCACGTTCCACCAACGAGAAGAGTATTGCACTTCTGGTGTTTGGGAAAAGTGCCTGTTTTGGAACGGCAAAATAATCATGATTCAATTGTGAAAAGGTAAAAAGCAGTGAAAGCTCGATTAGGCGCCAAGTCTAGTCACAAAACTTACAACTTCATTTTGGTTCTATTGCTTGAAGCAATAGAAGTAATTTTTCGTAATAAACTGAAAATAAATCGTGAACTTTCCAACTCGAAAATCCTCTTCACTTTCCAAGTGGTTTGTAAGTTTTTTCTGAACAACCAAAAAATGACTAATAACCACAAAACAACTATAATCTCCTCCTCAAAAAAACTAATGACAAATGAAAAACAACAACAGAAAAAATACTCTAATCTTGATAACAACTTTTCTCCATCTATCTTTCCTTGAACTATCCAACATAGAAATCCAAAAATTCCGGAAATAATTGGTAGATAATCAATAATGAGGTTTCTATTCTGAATCATACAGAAGTTTTTGTCTCCTAAGGAAATATCTTTTCCTTCTACACTCGAAAATACCATCCAGTATTTGCATAAGAGTATTTATGTGGGAATATAAAACCCTGTTGTTATACTCACATGTCGGCAGCTGTAAATCACAAAAATTATACCGTTGGAACCATCAAATCACACCTAATTACACGCAAATGCTATAAATTACACCGCCATCTACACGCTATAGACAGTACAGATAATTTTATTTCAAATCAGAGGCGACCAGCCCTTTGCACCGAAATTCGTTTTTTCCTTTCAGGCGGGGAACATACCACATAATTCATAAAGTATAATGCCGAGTCCTTTGTTTTAGAACAAAGTTATTATGTACTTACTGTATATATACTGTATACTTACTTTCATTTTACTTAAGTCATATGGTGAATATTAACCAAATAATTACATTTCTCGATGAACATGCATTCATAGTTTTTCAATTCACATAAACCAAATGGGTGCAAGCAGAAAGAAAAATTATAAAAATATCAATTAATGTTTTGTAAAAACGTGAACGTTGAGACCTAACGCATTAAAAGTCGAAAATAATCAAAAATTTATTTTACCCATGTCATTTATATCACAGCATCACAAAAGCACAGAATGAAAGAAAACATCACCCACAGGAAACATACATATGTGTGTTCTGTGCGAACACTACAAAACCTATAAAACACATTTCTATTCTTCTTCTTTTTCTTCATCATACTTTTATGGCAAGAATTAGTCGGATCATGTTTCACTTGATTCATAGAATATGGACAGAATGTTTTTATTAAATATTTCTTGAATATTGGTATATTCTAAGAATATTTAAAATTATTCATGCTTTCCCACCAACATAATCAGGAAATATTCTATGAAGAAGATATGTCTATTTTGTTCAATATCCCATGAGGAATATTCTGGAATTATTCAAAGAATACCAAGTGCGCTATTGCATATATTGAATACTACTTCATCATGAACTCAAACTGATAGGCCTTGATAAAATTAAGGGCTAAACTGTTCCTGGAATTGTCCGATGTTTTCGGGTTTAATAGCAGTGGTCTGCAGGTTTTTATACCCGATGTTTTGACTGCATCTGCGGCATATCAGCAAAGGCGGACACTATGACTATAGCAGCATCACCTTTGATAATATCTGCCGCAATAGCAGACGAAACGTCACGGCTAATAAACCCGGAAACATCGGACAATTTATTGGACATCGGCAGTGAAAGCCTACACCACATGTTCCTGGAATATTATAAAAAAATCTTTGAAACCGAAATATTTTTCTTAGGGTATCGGTAATGTATTAATGTTATGATAAAATAATTTCCTCAAAATTTAGAAATATTTCACTTCCAAATTATTGAAAAATAATAAACTTAACTGAAGAGAAATCAACTGCAACAGTGCCTTATGATTTTTCGAAAGACTTCTACTGCGTTAGTTAACCGCTGCTGCAAGAAATACATCAAAATATAAAAAACAATAAAGTAAGTAAATGAGTGTTTCTCCTAAATTTCATATTATATGCCATCATCACCATTACCTCTCAAGTGTATTTGCATACCTTTATTTCTGAAATTAAGAATTTGACAGAGAAATCTTTACACTGACGTTGATATGAACCTGAAGCTGGCGGCCGTAGCTAGCGGCGAAGGCTATCATAAAAGCCTTTGGAACATATAGTAATAGTACAAAATTCTCAGTCAATTTAAGGAACTTTCCTCATTTTGTGTTGACATAATTTTTTTAACATTCATCCTTCGCACTTCTATGCTGTGACCTATCATTCAATACTTGTTCGATGTTATTGTGCATTTAGTATGTTTGTTTCTTTAGTTTTAAATATAGAAAACTGGCTGACTTCTCACAGACTCTCTGAGTCTTTTGAAGTCTCTAATTCTATAATTTTTTTTACAATTATGAGAGATATCTTGTTGACGATAGAAAATTACTTTGTCTCAGGCTAAAAATATACTTTCATTTTCCATTAACGTGTTTGAGAAAAATTTTTTATTGTTGAACTGTAATATGTATATTCCTTCATGGTTAGATTATTTCTGTAGTGTCAATCTTTCGATTTTTCAATTCTCTGGTTTAAAATTTTCCGGAAAGTTAATTTCACCATTCTTCAAGGAATACTTCAGTTTAAAAACAAAGCGATATGTATGCAAACCCAAAACCATTTAGAAGGCAAACTAAAATAGTTTAAAACCAAGGAACTAACCTTGCTAAATGTTGTTTCGGTAGATTAGGAGCAGATTCAGGATTTCCCACAAGGGCTCCTTGGTCAGTCATTAAATAGGCTAAATGTCTTCTCCTATAAGTCTCCACCATTACATCATTCATGGAGTTAGTGAGTTGATTAGAAATCTATAATCAACAAACAAGTTGTAGACCCCGAAATTTTCTATGAAAAAAAATCTTTACCTCAAACAACGTATCGACATCATCTATATCACCTGGTATATCGGACAAGGCATTAAATATTTGAGCAGAATTTTCCAGTTCCTTGAGATGAGGTTCTTTCATTTTGAGCATGCTGAGCGTTATTTGAAACAAGACTATAGAGCCTTCGAAAAAAAATAAATCCCAAATTCTCAACAAAATTTTCATGTGAACAACACTTGCAAACAGAGTAAGAAACCAGTGTAAGGTTATCAGTGATAATTCTATATCATGGTTTTTCAACATTTCGTCAGTGTCCGGGAGGTAGTTTGTTATGAGGGTTCTGAGGACACGTTGATCAGCCTGAATACCTGAAAATTCAAACAGAACTCTAAAATAATTTCCCCATTATTTGCGAAATGGGTTCACCTAATAATGTTGAACTATAGTAAGAAGCAGGTAATAAATCTTCAACTATGGTAACCATTATCCAAAATGCATTTTCTTCCTCCATGAATAGTAGAAGTGAAGCTGCTATCATTCCCATTCCCTGACAATAACTGGAAACAATTTCAAAAACTGTTAGATTATCAATTTCCAGTAATGAACAAGTATAAAATCCAAAATGATTTCAATTCAATCATTCACCTCATCAATAAAGGAAGTCATCTAATTGGACAAACTAATCAACCAGGGGGGCCACCGTCAATTCCAACCTTTGCTGAATGATTTATTATCAAATATATTTTCTAGTACAAATAGTATAACTGTAGAACTACTTCTTCCAAACAATCCATAAAGATAATATGAAAGCATAGAATTCATATACAGGGCACATGTGTAACAAATTGAATTGCAAGCTTTGAAAGGGGTAAACTTTTCATTGAAAATGAAGACTGATCTGGAAGTCCAGTTTCTGTGTTTAGCCCTGTAAATACTTGGAAGATTTTGATATAGACATCGAATAAAGCAACAAATATTCAAACAACTTTTCATTACTCTTTTAATGCTTTTCCTGCAGTTTTATAACATACACAAATATTCAGGAATTTGGCTAGCTGTATTGATAATATATTTAGCAATTGTAACGAGTATGACAGAAGTACTGAGCACTCACATATCGGATCACACAGGACAAAAGGTCATATTTGAAATTGAGGTTAGTACACACAATTCAAAGATGGTTGACATCTTTTCTTTTCCCAACTTCAAAGTAAATAAACAGAAAAGTTTCACGTCTCTACTACCTATATTAATCATCTCTTTCCATTCTCAGCAGTCAATTTTGAATCTTGAGCGGAACTGAAGATAAGTATAAGGCATATAAAAAAACCAAATGCTGACAGGCACACGACAGTGAATTTAAGGAATAGAATATGTAACAACGCAAATAAATCAAACCGCTTATGACATACAGTTGATGAAATTGATGGAGAGAGCAGTAAACACATGGAATATTAAATATCAGGTCACTCAGACATGGTGAGTAGTTACTCCAATGAGTGTATACTAGTAAACAGAAGCGTGCAGAGGTAGAAGAATGACGTTCAATTCTCAAACAAATCATCATTTGACAGAATGGAAACAGTCCACTGATTCTCGTGATCAAAAGTCTTGCTTCAGTTTTTTAGGATTGCTAAGGCGTAATTATAATTGATATTTTGGAAAGGGGTAGAACAATAACTGGGAATTACGATTCAGCCTTACTGACCACTCTAAGGGAAAAATATACAGACAGAAAACGCAGAAAGTTTTGCATGCTGCCATGCAAACAATTCATGACCGAGTGCTCAAATTACTCGAACACTCCCCTTATTTACCAAATCTTTCTCCATCCAACTACCGTGTCTTTCCCAAATGAAAATAAGTATAAAAGGTCGTGAATTTTTTCTCATCAAGAGGTGATGAAAGTTGTGAAAGCCTGGTTTGTAGAGCAAGATATTTTTAAAGGTCTTGCAAGGCATTGCACGTTCCTTGTATTGAATATATCTATTAATGGTAATTTTTTTGCCAGAATATTATAAATTAAAATTACAAAACTATATCATTTAACTCACTTGTACAAATATCATGAATATTATCATTTCTTCAATGTAATGAAAGTAAAAATGTTTTCTTATAAATAGCCCCAGAACTTATTAATGTGATTCACAACTCTCAACACCTCCCTCACCCCTCACGATTCATGCTCCAGAACAGATGAGCCTGTTGACTTTCCTTGAAATTATTTTCCTTCTCTTTCCAAAACTTAATGAATGGAGTCATACCTAACCTAATGGTCATACCTGATATCTTACAACCAAAAGCTAAACTACATTCAGATGAAACCTGAGCCCAATAACAAAGCATTCACAATACAACACATTGAGAAATGGAAATTTCATCTACAAAATAAAAATGTTGGCGTTTGATGAAATGCAAGCTGAGAAACATATAATAGTTTCAGCGTCTGGGAAGTGCTTTTATTAGATCTATTAGGAAATAATTTTTCATTCATCTTGAGTAGCGTTTCCATGTTGCAGCAGCCTGTATATTTTCTGTGGTTTCGAGATCTGAATGAAAACAAGGTATGTAGTGTTCCAGTTGTCCCCACTGCCTAGGTTCGATTCTCCGATTTCATTGAATCGGTGGTGGGTGAGGCTTCATTCCTATTGGTTGCAATAATTGGTCAAATTCGTGTGTAGTTTTGTGCAGGTAGTCAGACTTTGTTTGTTTGTATTAGTTCCCTTTTCCTTTCGAATAAAACTGTCTCCTTGAAATGTATCACAAAAGACCTCCTTCTCAAGCCAAACATTCATGTTATTAACCTATCTGATGAAGGTAGTCGCTGAATGACGGCCGATGAGGTCCTCACTAGATTGAGGAAATTTTACCATGGTCTGTCAAATCTTGGAGGGGATATTCTTTGCAAGGAAGACTGTGATCTCAAATATCACTAACCAAATAAAACAATCGGCTTCGTCAAAAATCTAAATTTATTTGGTCAAGTTTGAAAAGTGTGAGCTATGATAAACCCTTCGTGGATTAAACAGGAGGTTGAACAGACCCACTCTACTGCGTTCCCTAAGAGACCCAAGTACTCGACAGCTCTCAGAACTACTATCCAAGATATTACAGGGAAGCATTATGAATTCAGAAACATAAAGACAAGTTCAACCAAATTAAAGAGGGAATATCCCTAAATAAAGTCTGCCTACCTGCATCAAACTGTACATGAATCAGGCCAATTAACTTACCCAATAGGAATGGAGCCACACTAAGACCCTTAACAATGTAGTATGTGCTGTGAGGATAAATAGAGCACTGTGCCAGTTGCTACTTGTATTTGATATCTACTGCAGTCTTAGATAAAACTTTAAGCATGAAACCTGTAGACCACGATATGTGATGAAATTAATTGATGAAAATCTATAATATATTCGAATAACACTCTACTGTGAGATTTTCACTGAACAGTTTACAAAACCGCAACATGTTTTTCAATATACAGTAGCTTCCACAGGGGTGTTTGAAGTATGACCATGGTTAACAAACCCAGAAAATAGCTTTGACACAGTTATCTTCGGCCGTGAAAGTTTACAAAATAAAATTTGCCACAACAGAAGTGTAGGAAATTTACCCAATTTCTGGATATAGCCAGGCAATTCCTCTCATAATTCTTCGTAACCTTGGTATTCCCGTGCTGTTCATATGACTATAACAAGCATTTGTCGGCATGGTGTGCAACAAGTCTTTTTCAATTTGTTTGGAAGTCATAAGAGAATCATTGCTGGACATTTTCACAATCTCTTTATAGCATAATTCTGATTGTTGTTTCTTCTCTAATGCCCCAGACATTCTCATCCACATTTGCGGCCTCAAAGAATGAGGGATTCCAGAGCGAACCATCGCGAGCAACTTGTCTGTCCTTGGCAATCTAACCTCAACCTTGTCCCAGGTTAAATCTGACACTTCCTTGTTGTGGGAAAATTCTAAATGAGCTACCCATTGTAATCTGAAAGAAGGGAACTTAAATAGCAGAAATTACATTTGAAATATTTGAATGAAAATATGAAACTGACTATCCATAAAAATCATTCTGAATTGGACCAAATAGTGCAATACATTTATTGGAATTTCCTAAGCGGTAAAAATAATAAGTGATATTTGTGTTACGTAACTTTGAAAAGAATCTAGATATAAAGTCCATTGGTGGTCCTAAACAGATAATATTTATAACTGTGACAACTGAACAAGTATGTTTGAATAAAATATATTTTGAACACAATTAGAAAGATCAAATTCCAGTTTGGTAAATCGTGGTCGAATGGAGCTTGTTGTGAACCTTCGAGATGTAGATTCTCATTTATTCATGTTGAATAACTACCTTATGCTTTCAAATTATTGTATATTTCTGAATAATGCTAAGTTTGAGTATAGTGTTTAAATGTGAATCTATCAATTATACTTATCAAGTAAGAGCCATCAAATGAAAATTTTTGTTGTACCTGTGTTGAGGATCTTCTACGAAAGGAATACCAAGAAGTTTATTAGAGTTCTGCTCAGGACCATCTTCTTCATCCACTCGAAAACCAAACTCGTCAAATCTAAAAAAAAATGTATAAATGTGTAGAAGATGCAACTTACAAGTTTGTACCTTAGAATTTTTTCAGAATAAATTTCAATTGCTATCAAATATGTGAACATGAATTTCTGTGAAAAATTGAAAGTTACATTGTCCTTCATTTTGAGTACATTCTATCATAAGTGATTCAATATGTCTTATAGACAGTATAGACACACCTGACAGAGCTATTGTATAGCAAAACACCTGTTACATTTTTGTGAAACAGTTTGGTGAAAATCTCACAATAAAGTGTTTTTTGAATACAGATTCGTGATGAGCAGACAAAAAGTTCCATAATTTTTTTTTCAGAAATGTGTGTGAGCAGTGTAACCGAATAATTATTCAGTGTTGCATTTCTGGTGTGTGGATGTAGGATTAATATTCGATTAATTAATAAAAATTAACTTCCTCTTCAGATTTGAAACTATACTTATACTCTTTTTAATAACACCATTGATCAATACATATGAATGAATTAATGAAAAATGAAATTTTACAGATTCTTCTTAAAATCAAGGTACTACCTATATTCTGGTTGGGAGTTTGGATCATCAGGAACCAGCGACTGCTTAGCAATTATATCCTGAGGCCACATACTTGCGGTCAATGCACAAAAGGGACTCCCTGGTGTAGTTGTCACAGAATCAGATATGCTCAGACCTTGGGAAAAGTTTTCAACAAAGTTATCCTCCGAATCATCAGGTTCGATAGCTAATTCTAATTCACGCTTCTGAAACAATAAGAAAAGATAGAGTGTGAGATCCGAGTATATTTCAAGATGGATAGATTTCCTTGAAAACCATAAAAATATGTTTTTGAAAAAAAACATCTTTCCAAACAATTAAAAAAATACTGTTCAAAAACAATATTATTCTTACCGTGTGAGCATCCTTCCCAACATAACCCTCATGGTTTCTACTTTCAAATAAGGATTTTGCCAAATCCATCTTTTTAAGAGTGTTGAAAATTGCGTGGGTTAAGAAAATTGATTTATTTTTCCCTCCCTCGTATTTTCATGTCCAAAACATAGCAGTAAAGAGTTTGTCCTTCACTTCATTTTGATTAAAGATCACATTCAATTAATGCAAATTCATATCAATCAATTCTATCTACATCAACTACTGTTTGTACTTTTAGTATTTATTTTTTCATCTTAATTTTTAAGATTTTTGTGTGCTCTGACAGTTTCTGCGCCGTTCCTGTCATTTTCAGCTTTCAGCTGTATTTCATACAGTGATGCCGGTTTTTGGTACTGAAATACAAACAATTTCATACCGTGCGTTCCACTAAGCCAGTATTTCTCAAAGTGTGCGCCGCGGCGATCTGGGGCGACGTGGAATCTTTACTGGGGCGACGTGGAACCTTTACTGGGGCGACGTGGGCCACGGGTGAGTCTTAACGTTTTACAACTGGTAGAGTAGAATAAATATCAAATCAGAGGGTTTATGAATTTAGTTTTCAGACTATTCTATATTGCCATTATGCACTAGCGACTAGCACAAGGTTAATAAATTGTTATAAGAAATATTGTCATTCTTACTAAACATAGATAACTGAGAATGAAGGTAATACGTTAGTTCTTATTAATGAAAATCCTCTGATAATATGATAATATTGGTTATTGCAAAATGCAATCCGTTCAGACAGCCACCTAACTACTTTTAATAATTAAATATATAGTGTAGTCTTTACGTTCGGGGCAACACGATAACCTTCAAAAAACATAAGAGAGCCGTGAATTTGATACGTTTGAGAAACTCTGCACTAAGCGCTCACAACGATCAAAATGCTTCTTCAGCCGTTCCACATAACGATCGCGGTCGTTGTGGTCGCGGCGAAAACGTCACTCATGACGTCAT
>WOGR01007509.1:0-12362 GCA_015342045.1 Leptinotarsa lineolata | reverse complement strand
ATATATATACATTCATAAAAATTCTCATACCGCACGCCTCTGGGAATTATATTATCTGATGATTTGAAACCGATTAATTATCAAAACTTGAATGAAAACATGAAATGAACAAACTCGACTGGTAATAATTATGGTTCCGGCATTGGGACACGTATATTATATAAATACGGAATTTATTATTAATATAAAACTTGAAATGTGATAAAACAGAAAAACTATTATTCGATGCTTTTTTTTTACTTACCTATGAAACATAATATCTGGTTCCTTGTTGTAACTACTACTTCTACACTGGTATGCAGCATAAAAAACCATTGTAACAAACTACCTATTAAAGTTTTTTTCAGTTATAAATCACGCAAAAATTGGCTAAAATACTCGTGGTGGCACACAAACTTTAGTCACCAATCTAATGGCGGACGATCGATAACTAAGCACAGTTTATTACGCTTGCTCAGATGGCTAGTTACGCGACCTCTATCTTCTCTTGTCTAAGGTTAGCAGTTTATGCAACGAACAGAACAAACAGAAATAAACTAAATTCTAACACAATTTTATAAAAATTAGTGCCATTGAAGCGATAGAGGTTTTTCATGAAAAATGTAGGTCAACAACTTGGACGAAACTTTCCAAGAATATGAATAAATTATGCTGACAAATATATATTTTTGACCACCATGAGACCTAATGTGGGTCTGACCTGTAACCTAATTGAATTATCGCCTACTAGAGAGCTAATTTATTGTAAATATCGGAATGAGATTGAGCATTTCCGACATAATGTGGAGGCACCAATGACCGATGGGAGGATGTGTTTCATTTTGAATCTGATACTGATACTAGCTTTTGAATTTAAAGACATAGCGAATTGTCGCGGGAGGCATTTTGAATATGAAAATAATTTGCCGAGCAATAATGTAGAAAAATTAAAATAGACGTGAAGGAAATAAATCGAATATGGACTGAAAACAGAGACAAATATTGTTGATTATCCGACAAACCCTTCATAAACAACGATCAAAATGTTCCTTCAGCCGTTCTACATGACGACCGCGGTCGTTGTGGTCGCGGTGAATAAGTCACTCATGACGTCATTACTTTCGCTCACGGCAAGCTCAGAATGACCCATCTCAGGAGGTGGGTCGAAGTGAACGTTGAGGATATTTTGGCGCAATTTTTGAAATATGACATAAATGTGTCATTCGTAATTCATATCCAATTTCTTAACTTATTCAATCTCATAAGCAATCAATGTAATAATCACTCACACATAATGAAGTAAATTCAAGAGTAGCATAAATTAGGAGTATAATCTAAATGTGCAATTAAACATGACATTTTCAAAATTTACAGTGCAATATATGATAGAAAACCATGTACGTGAAATGACTTTTGAATTATTCATTTGAATAACGATGAAATGCACCCTCATAACCAATAATAGGTGACCTCAATTTTTGGTTTTCACGATTATAATTTTGTGAAGTTGCATTCCACTCTCCATCTGAACTAGATGAGCTAGTTTCTGGAGCACTACTACGACGCATCAACAAATATTCAATTGCCGTAAAAGACATTTTGATTACATTTAATCTCAATTTTTTCAACAACTTCACCGAAATTATATTTAAAAAATGGGATTATACCTTCTTTTTCAATATAAAGTTAGCTTGTAATTATTGAAACTTATTGTTAAGGCTTACGTAACCTCATTAAAACTTCTACTTCATTTTTTCAACCTCGTCATTTGTAATGTTTACATGAACACCCAAAATGCTCCAAAATCCATTCCACTTGAGTTTACGACAGTAACGCTCGCAAGTAAGTGGAACGGAAAAAACTGTAGTCGTGAGCGTGATCGTTGTGAGCGCTTAGTGGAACGCGCCCACAATGCAGTAAGTCTTTGTGCTTGGCAAGAAATTCAAATGATTAAAAAATTATTTTTAAAAACACGTTTGAAAAAATAATGGAGAATATTATTCGGAATAGTTGTTTTGAATGACATTTTATAGCTATGCACAAGTTTTGGAAAAGATCTGAGTTAAAAAAATTGAAATTGGTTTTTTGATAAAAAAAATTCTGTTTGGAAAAATACATTTATGAAAAAGAAACTCATTAATGAAGGAAACAGTAATATTTTAGATGTTTTGTTTTGATTGGCAAGCTATTTATATTTCATTCGGAGAAAACTTTGCCATTTGAGCACCTGCTTCATGAGAGGTCACTGAAATATCTTCAGAACATTGTGATCTAGATTTTTTTTTATTAGCAATAGACAAACAAGTATCTACACAATTTTAATTTTGATATATATTGAATACAAAAAATGTATTTGATTTCTCAGAAATTCAGGATATTCAGGCATATATCAGATGAAGGTATTTACAGAAGATCTCTTGTAGGTCGATGTGAAGTTAGGCTGATAAGCTTTTTGTTGAACATTGCTTTACGCGGGTACAGGTAGTGGACGTAAGAATAATTATCAAATGGAGCACTGAAAGCTTTCCAAGTTGAATAGCTCCATATTTGCAATGATAGACGGACCCTGCAACATAACAGATGAATCAGTACCTATAGTCTTTATCCTAAGAGTATTATTAATCTGTCCTAATCAAGTGCAAATCAACAAAATTAAACTCATACTTGATAGATTTCAGGATTATACTGCACTCACCTAAAAACGATTTTTTCAATGACGGTTTTGGTTTGATTTTGATTGGAAAGATTTAAAGTAATGTATCTATGTGATGAAATTACGAACCTTTTCCACATATCGTGGTTCTTGATTTTGGCACCATGAAACCAACAAAGTCCCACTTTTTACAGTATCCAAAGTTATATTGATAGTTTTGTAACTTAGTATTTCATTAATTTTGTTCACACAAAATAATTTGGCACTACCATTAAGTACTCACTTTCATGTCCATGTCATTTTGCATAGCCATTTTAACAATTTGAAAGCTTCCGAGACAAAATAGAGACAAATAAATCGATCTGGAATATATTTATGATAACCTTTAGAAAGTTTCAAAGTTTAAAGAAAACACACATCGAGTCAACTAATGGCCAACTCATTCGCAATTAGTTTTGTGGTGAAAATGGGTCTTCAAAGCAGCCAACTGTCTCAAAATTTCACTCAACATTATAATACAGAATAATGAAAATTAGGAACAATTAATGAATAAATTCAAGTATTTCATCATATTCAGTATCATTGAGATCTTTTTAGATCTTCAATGAGTTCAAAACTACAACTTCCGCCATTATTCCCACATAGTATGAGCAAGCGCATAGACTATAGGATTATGACAAAGTACGTTATGATGCTTTACGTTATGATGCTTTACGTTATGATGTATTACGTTATGATGAAGTACGTTATGACGCGTTAGAGTTTCTACCGATTGCGATTATGATCGTTTGCTATTATGATACGTTGCTGTTATGATGGATTGATTTTATAATGCATTATGTTTATGATGGAATAATATTATGATGCGTTAGCGTTATGCCAGAGTACGTTAAGAAAAAGTACGTTATGATGAATTATATTATGATGGATTACTTTATGAAACTGTACGTTATGCCGCTGTACATTTCTAATCTTGTACTATATGATCAATTGCGATTTCTATCGTTTGATGTATGTTATGATGGAGTAAATTTCTGTGTATTACGATTTCTATACTGTACATTATGATGCTTTAGGTGTCCCCGGTTGTATCATGTTAATTGAAATATTCTCATTGCATTATCCTATAAAAAAAATTAGGTTATAACTCCACCCCCGTATTCTAGCATCTGTAATCATGACATTTTCTCCTAAATATATATAGTTTCTAAGACAAAGAGGAATAATTTTCAACTCAGAATTCGAGAAGGCAAGCAAGTGTGGTATATTGAAAATGACCCGCTTTCCACCTAACTGGAAGTTGATCCCATTCAAGTTTACATTCGAGAAATGTGTAAATAGAATTGTAATAGTAACTTACTCTTGTGATACTTCGACTTCCATTGAAGGATTAGCCTGAACTGTAGTGCTGTAAATGAAAGTGATACTTTTAAACCTATTCTGGTATGCAGAATTGTTGGTGATTGTATTTTAGATTTGTGAATCAATATTTCATATGGATAACATGATCATATCATCACACTCTGAAAATTCCTCCAGTTTTGGAGTTGGCTTGATTAGTATTCAGAATGGTTTTCATATAACCTACCTGCTACCAGACGCTTGTGACAGGTGGAATGGGTTTTCCTCATTTTCCTGTACCTTGGCATTATGAGCCAGTTTTGGTTTCAGCATCCTTGAAAAAAAAATTATCACAATGAATCAATTCGCACCATAATCAAGAATCTCAGTACATACATTTCAACGAAAAGGCTTCGATTCTTCTTTTCCCTGGAGAGCACGCGGTTTTTTGTGTATGAACTTCTACGTTCCATTATTAGGATAACAAAATACACAGTACATAATACAAATGAATATGCCAAACACTACAGTCGAAACTCGAAATTGGAAAAAAACTCACGATCACACACTCATGTCTCTACGAGAACAAACGTCAAATAGTTAATTATTATCAAAGCGGAAAAGATGAGTAATGAAATGACGTCCGACGTCCAATTGGTTGTAGCGAAGCGATATTGCCAAACCCTTCTCTGCTCTAGTATGAGTTCAGTTTTTACCAGATGGCAGCACTTGATGGGTGAAAATTCATTGAAAAAGGAAAACATGTTTCATAAATCAGGTGAACATCATTCCATATTTTATTTTGTAAATAAGTCGACTATATTCAATCGTACAATGTCGCTAAAGTAAAAATTTTGAAATTCGTCAAAGGAATGAAAAGTCGAAAACATGTTTGGGTAAATGAATGGGAAAAAATGAGTTAGCGACATTTTTCGTTACATTATCGATAACTTTCCCCTATACATATTTTTTATGTAACATCTCATTTCTTCACAAAGTGTTCGCGATTTTCAATATGGCGCTGCCACTCCATAGGGCTCTTAAGTACTAAAAATACTTGAAATATTGACAGTGGCATATTGTGATTATACTCTGAATCAGAAAAATGTTTACAAGTGGTACAAGCTTTTCACAAAATATCGAGAAGATGTGAATGACGACGCTCATCCTGGATGCGTCAACACGTAAACAACCGATGAAAATGTTGAGAAAGTGAAGAAAATTGTTGCTGAGGATGTCATCATATCGGTTTTCTAATGCCATGCAATTTTTTCGGATATTTTGGGAATGAAGCCTGTGGCAGCGAAATTCGTTTCAAAATTGCTGAATTTTGACCAAAAAGACAGTCGCATGAACTTCACACAGGAATTGTTGGATGACGTCAACGGCGTACCAGATTGGCTTAAAAGGGTCATAAGTGGTGACGAATCATGGGTATATGGTTATGACATCAAAACCAAAGTCCAGTCAATAACTTGGGAAGCAGAATACACTTGTTTAAATGAATGAAACGGAGAAGATTTTTTGCATGTAAAAGTGTATAATTGAATTTTCTCTATTGCAAAGCGCTTTCGACTTGTGTCATCTTCAGTGCTCACTCGTCAGGTAGCAGGAAGTATCGAGAAGAGGAAACACAGTACATTTATAAAATTTGATGTATATAAAAGCTAATCAGCATAATAACCAGTGGCTCAGTCAAATTGTGAAGTGAAAAGGACATCTTGAGCCACATGGTCTCCATCTCCAACTAGTGCTTCGTTGGTTATTATGCTGATTAGCTTTTATATACATCAAATTTTATAAATGTACTGTGTTTGCTCTTCTCGATACTTCCTGCTACCTGACGAGTGAGAACTGAAGATGTCGAAAGCGCTTTGCAATAGAAATTTCAATTATACACTTTTACATACAAAAAATCTTTTCCGTTTCATTCAAATTCCAATCGTCCCAATGGAAGATTCCAGGAGAGCCAAGAACAAAGAAAACACGACAAGTTCGATCAAATTTCAAGGTTTTGCTCCCTGTTTTCTTCGATTACTGTGACATAGTGCATCAGGAGTTTTTGCCACATGGTTGTACGGTCAATAAGGGGTATTATCTTGAAGTTATGCGCCGCTTGCGAGAAGCAATACAAAAAAAACGTCCAGTATTGTCGAAAATCAGTTCATGACTTTTGCATCACGATGATGCACCTGCTCTCTTGTCATTGCTTGTTTGTAATTTTTTGGACAAAAACAACATCGTAATCATGATATTCACCAGATTTTGCCCCCTGCGACTTTTTTTCTGTTCCCAGGATTGAAGAGGCCCATGAAAGGACTGCGTTGTACGACGATTGAGGTAATAAAAACTGAATTACTGAGAGACCTCAAGGACATACCAAAAAATGCATATCAGAACTGTATCGAGGATTGGAAATAACGCTGGCACAAGTGTATCATATCGGAGGGGGACTACTTTGAAGGGGACAAAGTAGAAATTGATGAATAAATAAATATTTTTTGGGAAAAATTAAAATTCTTATTTTTTTAACAGACCTTATACAGTGAAATTAGTTTGGATTCATTGAAGCTTCATAACAAAATGTAAAAACTGGTGTATTTTCATAATTATTATAGCATTTCTTTCTTCTACGTATTTTCCAGATGGGAGCCTATCATACATTGGATTTAGAACAAAACAGAAAATTTTCTCTGAGAAAACGTGTGTGGGATTCAGTCTGTCTAGAGCGTATCGAAATGGCATGTGACCCTACAAAAACTGCTGATGTTGCTGCTGTAATAATGCAAGAAGGTCTAGCTCAAATTTGCCTTATAACATCTAGTATGACCTTGGTGAGAGCTAAAATTGATATGAACATACCAAGAAAAAGAAAGGGTTTTGTTCAACAACATGAAAAGGTGAATATCGTCTCAGGAACTTTACCACATTAAGATGAAGTATCATGTTTCCGTTTTATTTGCAGGGTTTAGCAAAATTTTATGACAATGTTATGCAATCAATTTTAAGACATGTTAATTTTGATGTTGTAAAATGTGTATTGATTGCCTCGCCAGGTTTTGTTAGAGATCAGTTTTGTGAGTATCTTTTCCAAACCGCAGTCAAAACTGATAATAAACTCCTCCTGGAAAATAAACATAAATTCATGTTGGTTCATACATCTTCCGGCTTCAAGCACTCACTGAATGGTAAGATATTATGCAAGGTAACATTTTTAGATGAACTTTATTTGTCAGCACATTTTTTTACAATTACTGCAAACTCCTAAAAACTGCTATCGATTTTCAAATTAATTACGGTGTCCATGTAATATTTTTTATGCTAGTATCTTGGAATACCTGATTTTTTTATTGACGTACAAATCATAATTCTTTCTCTAAATCTATGACCACCTTTCAGTTTTTATTGTGGTCCTAGAAATAATACATTTTAAATTTTTTAAAGTAGGGCGAACATATTTCAGTACTCAACTTTTTCGTCAAATAATGTTATGTATTCAGTGTAGAGTCGACAATATGTCAGTATATAATTCATTCTCTGATTGAAGCAACGCAAACAGCTGTCCCTTATATGGGTGATTGGTTATTGAGTGGGCTCAATTGGAATAATCTCAGCCATGAGTATAAGGCCTCTATATTTCTTGCCGCTCACAGGGGGACAACAGCTTGTTAACTGATTAATTTTTTTAAAAAAGAAAGATTTTGGCTTTCTACTTCTCCATCTTTATACAAACAAATGTGGGAATTTTCCAAAAAAAAGAACAAACAATTGATTTCAAAATAAACAAGTGTAGATCATGCAAAGAAGTAACTTTCAGACACAAACTAGAAGAAAAAGCCTTCTTGAAACAACTACTTTCCTGTGAACATCGAATTACACAAAAGAAAAAACACTTTCGAAACAACTACTTTGATATGTACACTGAATTATACATAAAACGCTTTTATCTATTCGATTTATACTCCAAACATTCGTTATGGAATTGATTCAGATATCATTCACAGGATTCCTACACAATATCGTAGATGAAAGAGTTATTATATCACTTACACGGAACAGTCATTCTCAGTGGCGGACATTCGATATTTCGGAATAAGGTTCCCTCATTACCTCTTCAACACCATTTTGGATAACATTACAAGATACAATTCATAAAATTAAGATCTTATGTCACGAATGAGTTGAATCTAATCATTTTATCGGTGACAGTATGTGATGACATTCATTCGCGTATTTGATTTGATCCCAGCCATAGGAATCTTGTTTAACCCTTTCCGGTCGGAAATGTCATTTTGTAAAAAATAAGAAAAAAATCGTCTAGTAAATGATTAACACCTATACTTAAAAGCTATTTATCGAATTCTTTCTACAATTTTTTATTTGGTATTTTTTTTAGAAGGTGTGCACACTGTGGAACCTCTAGGCAAAAAAGTACTCTTATAATTGGAAAATATTTATTTTGAAATAAAATAGGCTGTTTTTCATGATAACTTAAAAAACAATTTTTCTTATCCGTTAGGCATAAAGCTATGTCACATCTGAAAAAAATCGAAGAATGTCATTATTTTGTGAAATATGAATATAAATTACATATACCTTGTACAACTCCATCTTGATTTGTGGGATTCCGCTCTACTACTACAAAAGGCGCATCTCCTGGGTTTTTCAATATGACTGGGCATATGTGAACATGAATCATATCGAATCTCAAATGGGACAGATAGTTTGAAATGACGACTTGATGATGCTAATGACGAACGTCCTTTTTTTACATTAGTAACTTCAGCACCTACCAAACCCAGTGCTACAGAAAGTCTGAATTGTTTCAAAGTGAGCGATTTTGAATCAGTTCTCTTCTTGTATAGAGTGTAGGAATTCACCAGTGACAAGTCGATGAAGTAGAAGAAAATACGGTGAGACCACTTAGACTTTCTATCAACTTCATAGCATGACTTCGACATGTCCAATTTGTCCACATAGCCCATGTGTTCGTTATAGTTTTTTACAATTTCGGGGCAAGCTATTGCTTAAATGTTACCATTTTTTGTTTGCGGTTCGCTGTTTTCATTTCGGATGGGTCTAAGTAGTTGGCCAAAAAGTATACTGGTCTATTGTCCATCCATTTTATGCATACAAGACCATCCATAGTCACTCGCCAATCAGACTCACCTCTTTTTAATTCCTTATCAGTAACGAAGTCTGTTGGTAAATCCTTTCTATCCTTCCTCACAGTTCCGCAAGCATAAATCATTTCTGATTGCAACTTTTTTTGAAGTTCAATCGAATTGAAAAAATTATCAAAGTATATGTGATGGTCTTTTCCAACCAAATGTCTAGTTAGTTCACAAACAACCCTGTACCCCAATTTTTTTTCTGTCAGTTGACCCACTTTTCCAGTGTAAATCTGAAATTGACAAGCATAGCCGGACTGATCTGCTCTTATCCAAACCTTAAAGCCACGCTTGATTGGTTTTTTGGGCATATATTGTTTCAGGTAGCTGCGTCATTTGAATCGAATCATTGATCCGTCAATTGCCTGATTGCAACTGGGCTCAGACAAATTTAGAAACGTTTCCGACAGTTTATCTAAAAGTGGTCGCAACTTATATAGCTTGTCAAAATTTGGTTAATTCCTTCCTGGTTTCAACGAATTGTCGTTTAGATGAACGTGAGATAACAACCATGTAAACCTGTCCCTTGACATTATTGAGCTGATGAACGTGTCTCTGAGCTCTAGCCGGGATGACCAATAGTCTCGGTATCTCGGCAATTTCTTGAGTCCCATTATCAAATTTATGGATATGAAATTCTTTATTTTCTGCAAATTCGTAGGTGCAAATGCATTCGCATTACCACCAGCTTTCTGCAATGCACACATGTCTGAAATACAATGTTGTTACACAGACTTTCTGGAAAAACACATAGAAACATGTCAGTTGGAGTTTCTACATTGATATCCATTGTGGGTGCAGATTTGTCATCAAATATTTTCAATATAGCAATTTATTATTATTACTATCATCGGGCAGAGGACTGTCTCGAGGAAAAATAATAGGCATTGATTCTATGTCAAAAATATCAGAATTATTTACTTCATGTTTCCCAATATCGTCGTCACTAACATCCCCTAAGTCACTATCATCTGGTATTTCTTCTATAAATTGAAACAATTCATCTTGGTTCATATCAGTCATCAGCTCATACACGTTTTGAATTCTACCTGTAACAAAGCACCCTTAGAGTCCTTGTGTCCCCACAGTGAGCTCACCGCATAGTTTCAATAAAAGTACTCATTTCTTCTGTGACTTCATGATTCAGGAAATCAGAATCTAAAAACTAAACATACTTTCTACGCAATAATGCTACAATTCACCTGATGTCTTTCACATAAATTGTTGTATTTGATGAAAAGAATCACGCGTCACAATGTGTCAAAAATACACGTATAAAATAACCTATCTAAGCTTGAACACCGGCGCATGAACTGTAATTAGAGGGGAGGTATCTCACGAGTACGTCATTGTAGGTGTATTCGAAGCAAACCCACCAGGAACTCGGAAATTAAATTTATTTTTGGTGGCTTCAATGTGTGCCCACTAGGAAACAAATGGTTATGGACTCTCATCAACTATTGGCCGATTCCTTCACATATTTTTTCTGTGGATCTTCCATTAACCGCTTCCTATTTTTGAATGAAAATAAAACAAAGTGTGTGTGGGATATGGTACCGCCTTGGTGATAATATGATGGATCATTTTCCTATAAGTTTAGAGTGTCCCAATAAAACCATCTCATCATCTTCCTCAAAACGGTGGATTTTGAATAAAGCTAATTGGGATTTATACAGAGGAGAATTGAACAATTTGAGGATAACGCAGATAATATAGATAACGCAGTCGAAGAAATGCAGCCCAAAGAACAATCCCTCAGTCATCTGGTAGGAATCGAACCAGATGAACCTTGGTGAAATAAAGAAATAGATATCCTCTCAGCTGAAAAAAACATTCCTTGAATAATTTTAGGCGACACCCCACTGAGGAAAACATGATATCCTTCAAACGTACTGAAAAAAATATGTATCCTCCTTAACTGCAGATGCCTCTACTTCAGAGATATGAAATGAAATTTGCACCATAATGGGAAGAAAGTTTACAAATGTATCTCAAGTACTCGACGCTAATGGTCACTCATCCCAGAAAATCAACGGAAAAATTGCAGAATGTTTTGCTGCAATAAGCAGCACCCCAAATCTTGATCTATATCTGCAGACAATAAAAACAACAGCAGAGAGATATAGATATTCTGTCGGAGAAAAAACTCCAAAAATATAACATTCCTTTCACTTTTCACGAGTTTGAATTAGCCTTGAGAAATACCATAACCTCTGCGCCTGGATCCGACGGAATCATGTATGATCTCATTAAACAACTATCAAAAGAATCCAAGTATATAATTCTCAATCTATTCATTTCATTGCATTGGTATCTTGAATCGAATAAACTCTTATCCAACGCACAAGTAGGAATCCGAAATCCAAAATAGCTTTGCTAATAAATCCCACGTTACTGCCATATTTTACGATTTCGAGAAAGTCTTTGATACAATATGGTCCCACTCAATTCTAGATTAGTTAGGTAGGTAGAGCTTGAAAGGGAATATGCCCAAGTTCATTCAAAATTTTTTGAAACACAGAGCATTTCAAACTCGACACAAAAATCTTTTATCCAAAAAATGTTCTAAAGAATGGGGTTCTACAAGGTTTCACCCTGAGCGTTCTCCTTTTTGCAATAGCTATAAACCCCCTGCTTGATAATATCAACGAAAAAATAGGACGAAGCTTATATATAGAAGATACTGTAACTACCTTACAGATAACATTAGACCAACTTTCGAAACAGGAAAAGCTACTAGGAATGAGGTTTTCAAAATCCAAAACACACTATGTTCACTTCTGCAGACTAAGGAAACTCTACCAAGAACCTAGACTTGAACTGGATGGTGAATGTTTAGAATGCAAAGAAAGTACACGATTCTTGGGTATCATCTTCGATAAAAAATTAACATGGGCTCCACATATGAGCGACCTGACCCTTAGGTGTGAGAAAGTACTCAATTTGATAAGAGCCCTGGTAAATATCAGTTGGGAAAGTGATAAGGAGGTCCTCCTTGAAATATAGAAATCTATTATTCTTCCGAAAATAGACTATAGCTGCATGATATATAGCTCAGCACGGAAATCCAGATTGAAGAAGCTGGACTCAGTACAGGGTACAGCATTGAGACTGGCAGTGGGTGCTTTGGAAAAAGCGAAAAGGAATCTCAAACTCAGCCATACTGTGAAAGATGGTAATAAAGATATCTTGAGAGCAGAATCAAACAAACTCCTCTC
>WOGR01007508.1:0-12363 GCA_015342045.1 Leptinotarsa lineolata | reverse complement strand
TATATATATAGTACATGAAAGCAATCTGACTTTTGCAAATAGGAATGTCAAAATTTCCATTAAACTATCGAAACCTAGAATGTTAATTGTGTTGTGATAATTATGTTGTTGTTGAATACAGAATTTTTTCATATTGACCACAACTGTTTCCAATTTACTTTTATTAAAAGTGGTATCGCTACCATGAAGAAAGTATAGTATAGTTTTGAATTTTTCTCCAGTTTCAGAATTTATTACCACGATATCTTTGAAGTGATAACTTTGAACTCAGAATCTTATCGTATGGAATATCTCTGTTCCCAACTAACTCATTCATAACTAAAAACACGTAATATCTCACAATGGGTCAACGAAACATGCCAATACGTAACATAATTTCGTTTTCGTTCGGCTTGACATTGACCTAGAAAGTTGTGATGCGTTCTTTCTTGGTAATAATATTATGTAAATGAAAGGTTTTTGTGTTAATGACCGTTGCTTTCACTACATTTGCACGATTTTTTAAAATTTCATCATCTATCAAAAAGTATATTTTGATAACTGCATAATACCTCTGATGAAAATTAATATTTGTCAGTGTCACTATTACGGCTGTGTAATACGCCTTACGCAGCCGTAATATCCAGTCATCGAAGATAACTCTGGATGTATAAACCTCTGAAGAAGATAGCCACTCGCGCAGGCGAAACGTGAGGAAAAAATTCGGAAAATCTTACTTTTTTAGGATTGAATAATGATATTAATAGTGTACATATCGAAATCAGTAACATCATTTTCAAGCAACGTTTCACATAATAAAAGAATATTACGTGCATGCTCACTGTCAACAGTGTATGTCTATCGCACACTAAACACTGAGTCATGCGAAGAGAGGAGAGAGATGCGCCTGTTCGACGAGAGAGGAGGAGCCTGCCTGCTGCTGCCGTATGCGTGAGAGAAAGGGAATCCAGACAGACTAGTGCCGTAACGCGTTACGTAACGAAGCGGTTTACTCTCCCATTAGGAGTTATGGCTTCAAGAATGATTTGCGAATGTTGAATTGGTCTTCACATTCAAGAAACTACTCATATGATCTTTAATGCTTCGTAAAGAAGATCTTCTCGTTTGGCAAATGTTTTTCCCAAAGAATGAAAAAACATATGAGTAGTTTATAGAATGTGAATATCAATTTCACATTCGTAAACCATCTCTTGGAAGATGGGCATGAGTCAGGACTATAACGTATTATATTTGGTAGAGAATGGATTGAAACTCAGTATTTTGGAACGCGTGGAAATCCATAGGTTTAAGAGTTCACAAGGTTTACTGAATGACCAAATAGTATTGAACAAGTCCCACTCAACAAATAAGTTTTCTAATATTGAAATTGGTACTTAGTTGATAAATAAACTCCGTTTTTTTCCTTTCATTACAAGTCCGTTTAAATCAGTTTGCTCGAAAACTTTCTTTCCCAATGTTTAAATTTGTAATTTGTTCATATCTAAACTCAGATAAAATTATTAGTTGATTAGTAAAGAGAACGTCAAAATATTAATTTGTCAATTCACATAAAACACTTCAGATAGGTCACGTGCAGTGGTTTTAAAAACTGGTTAGTGAAAATCTCTCAATAAAGTGTTACAATTAATGTAATTGTATTGAAATTTTGACAAATGGGATAAGGACATGGTCAAGAAATTCAACCAATGTGCTTCAAATTTGATATTCAATACCGTAATATATCATAAAACAAGAGGAAGTCAGAAAGTGAGACAACAACAATAATCCTTTTATTGAAATTTACTACAAAATTTAACGAAGAAAAACCTTTCATTTATAGAAATATGTTATGAATTATCAATTTTGAAATATAAAAAATACTCCAGACATAAAAGACTATAAAGACTAGAAGAGAAAGTATTTGCATGTATATGTACATTATTATAAAGTATTATACAAATTATTATAAATTATTATAAAATACACGTTCCAGTTCAGATCACAATACTTCAGGATCACGATGAATTTCATTGTTCGAAGAAAAAAACCAATTCATATTTGCAGTAGGAGATAACGGGTTATGGGTGGTTATTATTAATTTGTGGAGTTACTTGACCCCCAGTATAATCTACTCGAAACACTTTAGTATTTGACAGAAACTCTGAAGGGAAATACTTCTCGTTATTCTACTGAAACGACACTTGAAATGAAACTTAAACTGCTATAAAGTATCATGCAAAAATTCAATGATACGCGAAAGCTACAGCAAAAAATTATATTGCATTTTTTTCGTCAATCGTAAACTACTATTACATCAACAACCAATAAACTTTACTTATCTTTGAATAGTCTTGCGAATACAATGTCCCACATCTAATAAATTCAACATTAACAATAGAATAAAATGAATCAATATCTTTATGTGAAATTTGTATAACCTTTTGTTATTCAAAATTATTCAAATACCTTGGGAAACTATAAGTATAATAATTTCAGGATAGATAAGTCTAGCGTTAATGGGTATGAGTTCCATAAAAATAAGGTTAATTATATTTCATTTCAAGTCGTTTATGGGAAACACTACGTGAAATTTGTTGGATATTGTTGGTTCTATTTTTTATAATATTTGGTGTACAGGGCGATACTCTTGGAGCTCTGTCGATAGATATTGATGATGTATAGATAGAAAAACGATGTTGGGAGTAATTCAGCTACTTTAGGGAACTTCCGGTTATACCTGAAGTAGATTTAAACTCCGTTGTTTCAAATAGAACAGCCCAAATTTTATTGCATGTTCTTGATCTACGTTCCATTCTTGATTCACTTCATGAAAACAAATAAATTGAGTTTCTAAAAAATGTGGCTCGTATCCAAAAGTTTTGTTGGGAAACCATCTAAGAATTTCAAAACAAGAATCTAAGACCATAAAAGTAGGTTTAAATTGAAAACCAATTCAACCTATTCATTTCATATGCTGCACAGAACCTAAAGGGCAAACAATAAACCAGCTGGAAACCCTGGAAATAAATGAAAGTAAACAATCTAATTTTCTATTGAACGGCCAACAAGAGTCAATTTCTCATCACTGTTGAATATGTTCAAATGAAAAATTTCCCAGAACTAGTCGAATCTTAAATAACAATAATTTACCTGCTTTGTACCTTCGGGATAAAACTACCAGTTACCAATTAGTAATATCTATTGATTAAGGTCGATTATTTGTATAAATTTCATTATGGGGTACCAGTATATCACTATGTAGTCGAACGCATATTCGAAATGATATCAATATTGTGAAAATTCATAATTATCATCAAGAATAGTGATAATAATTTTAACCAAATAACTGGCCAGTGTATTCAAAATGTTTTATGAAACCTTCATATTACCTATCTCAGATTTTCAAAATACATAATATACGAATGGAGATTTGATGTAAATAACTTCCTCAATACTATTTAGAAAACTAATACACAACCTCAAATCTAACAATCAAAGTAGTAAAAACTAGTACCTAATGTCAAACAGCGTCTATTCAGCCATATTCCTTACTTCAATAATATTTTCAAGTTTCTAGAATTTCTCAAAAAAAAACCAAACCCAGATTCGTTAGCCTACCTCTTGTTGTCTCTCTTGAACCAAGCAGAAATATCATTGTCCAGATACTCTGCTAATCTTCTACATGAACGAACTTCATTACTCATTGGTTCTAGTTGATTTCGGAACGCCAAGTCATTGAGATGGAATAAGATTATTGAAAGATTTCTCTTTATATTCAAGTCTGGCACACATGACCTGCTTATTTAGCAATCTTTATTTAGCGGTTCATTTATTTCAAAAATACAGTATTCTCTCAAACTTCGGAATCGTGCCCTTCCTTTGGATTGTGTAACGTCCACCTAAAAATTCTTCCAATCACAACTCGTGCTAGAGTCAGATTTATTCATTTCTAAATGTTTCCGTTTATGGCTGATATGGAGTAGTTTTTGCATATCTCATTTGTAGCTATATTTTTGGTCTCCAACCGAAATCGTTAAAACGACCAGAATCAGTTACCTACACCAAAATATGCTAAGGATAACATTGAAAGTATCAACAGTTTTGACAAGCATTTCGACAAATAATATATAATTTAGCATTTCCCAGCTACTTCATTCTTGATATTTCGTTGATTGGGATGGGGTGGAAAGTAGCAACCGAAATAATGATCAAAGGACTTACAAACGACAGGATGGTAATCCCAAAAACGAAATTGTACTATAAAATACCGTACAGTAAGGACATAAATAGCATCTCTCTTGTACCTTTCGACCGGGAAATATATCAAGAACGGACAAACTTCACGTAGAAAGGCGGCAACATTTTCATAATTTTTCAATAAAAAAAGACAATAGCACCCTCTCACTAGTCACTGAGAGGGAGCTGAAAATTTGTTTTTTCAAATAGGAAGGGGATCTTGTGATAATTCGTTTGATTGGGATTCCAATTACCTATCTATCACTTTTCTAATTCTAGAAATCGGAACTGAAATGGACTACGGTTGTATATTGCATGCTTCAGAAGTCAGGCCACAAAAACATCTAGAGGTGTTATATCAGGTGATCTACTTGGTCATCATAAGGGATCTGCTTATCTACCAGGTTGGATATTCGACAAATCCTAAAGAATTTGCAACTGATGTCACATTTCAGCAAGCTGAACCACCGTAACCACATGTTTAGATATATTTGTCATCTAGACACTTTCAAACCAGTTTTTTGTTATAAAAAGTGGGTTCGCCTTGATAAAACGTAACATAAATGTAGAAGTCCTTTGGATTTAACAATTATCCAAAGTGATAGATAAGCCAGGATAGCCTACTAAATCTCTTGATATGACGCCTCTAGATGTTTTTGAGGAGATACGTGTACTGTACGGTATACAACAACAGTTCATTTCAGAACTCGTGGACATAAAAAGAGTTGCTTGCAACGAAATTATCCCAGGAACATGTCACAATAAGAAATGAAGTTGTAAACATATTTGATTATTGACAAGTGAACTTGTGAATTTACTGATATTTACTGGAATAGGCTTGTTTGTGTATTCTACAAACGAATATAAAACTGCTCATTACTGAGTGAAAGTGAAAGAGTGTTCTATATACAATTAAATTACCTATCGAAAGATGTGTCACAAGACCCCCCTTTCCCTTTTCCGACGAGGGATAAAGCAACACTATTGTCTTTCTGTAAGTAGAACAAGTGATGCTATTCTACATATATTTCGTCCGATCTTGATTGATTGTCTCGTTCAGAAGTTGAAAGGAAGGGGGGTCAATTTACGTATGCAATATATATTGTTGAAGACATCAGATCCGAGGAAGGAATGGGTCGTGTATTTGGCTCATTCAGAAGAAGTAATTGATAGTCAGGGTGTGTGGGCTTCATGCTGAATAAAATAAAGCCGGGAAATGATAAGCCAGTATAGGAACTTTCAAAATTCCAGCCTTAATGGAAGTGGAAGAGGGTCATTCCACTCCATTTGTTGTTGGACGAAAATCGTATTCATATCAGATGTTTGAAGACTACGTGCTCCAGTTACATTTCTGAAAGCGGTGGTGTGTCTATAGCTTTAAAATAGAGCATATTAATATCAGTCGCTCAGTATTTTTTTCTTCATGGTTCCAATAGTAATTCATCAACACTGGTATACCATGGGTTTCAATTCTTGTAGCGACATTATTTTCACTTCCCATGATGGATACTCTGATGCAACTAGTGATCACTTCAGCTGAGATGAAATGAAACAACCAACTTAAACTAGTTAACAAGAATCTGAGGAAGATTGAATACAATCGGAATCAGTCTTACTGAATTTGTGAGGTGTGGAGGTGCATTATGATGGATCGTGATACTGAATCATATATTTGCGTTTCTAGCAGAACAACCGATAACCATTTTATTCAATGACTAACCGTCATGAAACATATATATAAATATATATCTTTTATAATTATAATAGTTGAAGATTTTTTTACTTCCTCCAGAGGTAGCGGTTGACTTGCAACCGAAAACTATTGAAATCATCTTATCTTATTTTTGCACCAGACTTCTGGTGACCCATGTATGTCATTAGATTTGGGATTTTTATCGGAATTAGTTTTGGATTTCCATATCTTGAGAAATATTCCTTCAATGGCCACTCTTCACGGTTTATGACTTCAACTGGGAGGTTTGTATCATTTATCAAACATATATTTCAATGTCATACGGCACGAAGAAGTTTCAGATGTTGATTCCTCCACATATTCAAAAATTTGTGTTTTGCTCGATCTTTGTAAGTTTGTAAATTTTTTAGTCTAAAATGGCTCTCATCCACTATTACCAGATGTGAAGGGAGAATATTCAATAGACTCCAATGCTACTGTTGGTGTAGTTTTCACGGCACCCGTTTTTCTCGAACAAACAGATATTTATACCCTACTTAGTGGGCAAAAAATCGGTCGGTTTGTGCATATTTGACTACTAGACCATAGTGTTATCCTACTATACATCATGTCAATATTTGCTGTTGAATCCCACTCAGCTCAGTATCACTCCCAAAAATTTAACCTTCCTCGACAGATGTATCTTCTCACCTAAAAGTTTTACAGGACCTAGACCCTCTGTATTGATTCTTTTGTTGATTCTCATACCGTTCCTGCATGTCCGTGCTCACTCATATTGTTTATTGTATCTAAACCTCAAATTGACATACTATAACACGGAAAAATATTCTCTGTTCACAATATGTTCAACATTTGTCAATATCCATCACCTGGTGCTTGAAATAGTTATAAATGTATCTTTACTGTCAATGAATTCACGTTTCATAGCCAGAATGAGTGATTTACTAGGTCTCTCGCATCACATCGCTCGAGCTGATATTGCACACTTCATCTCGATAACACTTTCACTCTCTTCGTAGAAATTACATAATGCCTAAGTAGGTAGGTAGGTAATATAATTAGGTGTCTTTTGTTGGCGGCCTACATTCGTAGGATTCGTGCCGATTGAACAAAAACGCGTAGGTTCAATAAACATGTAGTACGCCGGTGAATTACATAATTCGCTTTGAATAACTAACAGCAAGTGTTTTCCGAGCCGTCTTTTAACGCACGAAACGGGAATTCCATGTATGCTCTACTAAAGTATTCGCCGTGTTTTTCGAACAGGAAAAGTGACGAGAAATGTAGACATGAGTGGTTTCTTGGTGTCAAGGCTATTTTGGGCGAAAGCTAATGATCCAACAAAATGGATTTCATAATCTATGAGTGCAGACGCAAATTCTTGCTGTGGCCTTCAGTCAATATTTTTCTTAAAAGAAGGAGTCTTCCGCATAACGTTTGAAAAACCTTTCTTTCGAAAATATTTCGAAATATTCGTGGTTTTTTCAATAAAAATCGCTAATAAAAAATCCCAATTTTCGACTAAGAAAAAATATCGTAGTATGCCCTGAAACTTTAATGAACATTTCAAATTTTGTCTCAAGGCAGACATTTTAGTTCTTGACATTAAAAAAAATTATTAAAATCGATTTACAACTTTAAATTTTATGGGGGTGTTTCCATTAAAAATGGGTCACACTGTATATAGAATCTTCCTATTGGGGAGAGTAGAGCTTGGTTATACGATTCACGTGCGAAATTGGATCTGCCACTGAATACACCTGCACCAGAACTTGATAGTGTTATTGATCCATCAGTGCACCGATTAGGCAACAGCTATCGACTCTTCAGTATGATCTAGTCCTCTCTATTCTAGATTAAGACTATATAATACAGATCATACTTGACTGTTGGAGGCATTGAGTTAGAGGTCAATACTGAAGAAGAGAAGTTAGGTCTAGAATGATTTCCATGGCCGCAGATGAGGTAGTGCAGAAGACATCGGAAAAAACCAGGATAGCCTACCTTTATACACTGGAGTGATTCGTCTCAGCCGTTTGCTGTAAAGATTTCTGTCAACAAGTAATTGCTCCAAACGTGAACATTGATCTAACAATTTTCACATACCTACATCCAATATTTTCTCAGATACTCTGACATGTGTAAAGCGATACTCTGACTTTGTGTAGAACCTTCGTTCTTCACAGGCTAACTTTCTCGACACGATCCTTGTCAAGTTGACAAGGTCGTCCGGATAATCCTGCAGCTTCACCTCCCTGTGGGCGAGAACATCAACTATTCATCAGGAATAACCACAGAAAGGGGCATAGTATCCCGCCTCGTGGAACACCTCCTGAGACAGAGTTCGGTCTTGATGGTGAGCTGAGTTATCGAAAAGACGCGCCCTTCCACTCAACCTGGAAACAAATGATTTTCAAAAGTTTTCCCATACAGGGAAACTCAAAACTTTGTGCAAGATACAAAATATATAATTACCAAACAGAAAAATACAATATATAATATATCAGACCATATAAACTAATCTATAATTACTTTGTCAGTTGCAATAAGAGCGGTGACTGATTTTTTTAATGCAAATGGAGGAAGATTTCTCATTTCCACAGGTATACAATTATAAACCTTGGCCAAATTGTAGGAAAAACATTACTTGAAAATAGAAGTTTTCAAACGAGGAATTGTAAGTTGATTTTTGAGACGGATATTTACATCGTGGATTTGTGAGCGAAATCTCACTTCACTATAAAGATATCGCGGTTTTTTTAACAGCAAAATTTTGTGTATCAGAGAACAAAAATGAAGTAAGCGTCTTTTCTTCATATCTGTCCAACCTATTTCAGAAAATGCAGACGAAATTTGACTGACACATGAATTTTATATCATCTGAAGTCGAAGACTATTAGTTTAAAATAAAGCAGGCCCATATATGCAGTCAGCATAGTTAAGGTGTGACAGAACAAGGGATTCGTATAACAGGACCTTACATTTTCTTGTTAATAAATGTCTATTAGAGTAAATAAATTTCAAATTACTAAATGCTTTTTTTATAACAAAGGAAACATGCTTACTAAATTTTAGTTCGATATCTAGCATGGGCCCATTATTTCTTTCACAACTGGAAGCAGTAGCCTTATATTTTGTTTGTTTCTTTTTCGTGCTCCTTTGCGTCCAAAGAGCAATGTTTTGATTCAGCTGGATTTATCGTTAAACAGAATTTCTTGGATGAAGAAGCCAAAGTTTGTAGATCAGAATTCATGTGTTCATAGGCAAGACGAATATCACTTCCTTTAAAGGACATAAAAAGTTGTTTTTCAGAAACAATCACTATTTCCATCAAATCAGAAATAGTAATTTACGTCAACACGCAATCACCAGAAGGAGTCAACGTGCAATTACCAGGAGTTGCGAGTGTTCCGCATTACGAATTTTGCGATAATAATTATGGAAATTCAGAACATCACATTCAATTTAATTGGATGGGGTGCATTGACAAGGGTGCAAGCACTCCGTCTAGTAAAATAATTCATTGATATTATACCGAATGCACCATCTTGATTCAACATCAATTACTATTGATTATCGATGTAACATTTATTTATATTCATTTCCAAATGTCTCAAACATAATTTCAGTGTACTTGACAAACATCTAAAACATTGAATTGGTATTCATAAAATATACTCCAGGTTTGTCAATTGAAATACCTTTTATGAACAATCTAAGTGGAACTGGCTCACATATAACATAGAAAAAGAACTCATTCTACTTCTCACAATTTTTTTTTCAGCTGAATACATCCTCCCGTGCCTAAAAGCAGATCCGGAAATCAACAAATGCCTTGTAAAAACTTTCAACCATCTCAGACCATACCTGAAGGAGGGAATCAAGGACATTGATGTTCCGAGCATAGATCCTCTCACCATCGACAATCTTATCATGGAGAACGGAAGAGGTCCTTTTAGAATCAGAGCAGCCTTTTACAATATATCTACTAACGGAGCAAGTAACTATTCTGTCGGTAACATCAAGTAAGTTCGCATCGTTTGTTTCATAAGTAGAAATATATTTTACCCTTCTATAATCGATAAAACAATAGTGAGCCTCGACATCTCTTATTACGAAGTCGCCAACTTTGAGATCGACAAATTACGAATATCAATGAATAACAAGGTTTCCACAGGGTGGCCCGTTGCAAAGCCAAGCTTTGCAATCGACCGTCGAAAAAGATACGGCTTCTATTCTAGACTGTAGCTTTCACTGCAGCGCAACTAGTTGAAGCTGGAACACAAAAACTAAAGAATTCCTAATCCATCACAAGATGGCGCTGTTTCGACCCACTATAGATCTCATCAGTTGTGCTAAGCTGCACAACAAATCCTTTGTTGGACTGAACCATTCTTGAAGAATAACCCTAATCAAAAGTAAGTTTGGACTTCTCCCCTTATGCAGACGACATACATGGGATTGTCAGAAGACTGAAATCACGGATATTTGTGATGAATGCTTGTAGGCTTCCCATTGCAAACATCGACAACTGAACGAGATTTGTCTTCTGTCTGCAAGACAACTTGTTGAAATCAAAATATTCTTGATACAACACAGACCTTAAAGGACAAGTTCAAGCAAAAATAAAAATGATAAAATATTTTTCACGGAGTCGCAATCTATAGAATCAACAAAATATTCAAAACACAAATGTAATTGAGACATTTTCTTGAAATTCTGCTTCCAGAAGCAGTGATCAAGTGATCGAAAACTGAGGTTATCAGTAAGGAGGAAAACAGTTTCGAAAAGAAGTTGTACAGAGTGATAAAAAGTGATGGCGGCCAAATTTCATGACAAACTCAATGGTGAAATCCGCATATCGATATCTATCATCGTTTTTGAGTCACAGCATGTTTTTCGAATATAAACATTTTCGAAAAGTTGCTGTTACTTCTTTCCTGTCAAAAATTTCATGTTTCTATGAGAAAATTTCTTATGTAGAATTCAATGGCGTAAAAAACTTATTTCAAATGAGACATCTGTTAAAAAAATCTGTTGAAATCTGATTTTCCGTTAACCAGCTGTCGCCCCCTACGAACGACAACTCTCAAAAGTCGAAACTTGTGCGAGCTATGGACTAACGTGTGATTCCTAACACGGGTTGGACGATAGGAAGTGAAAATCAATCGTCCGGCGTTGCGGTTCGAACCACTGGTTCACACAGCGGTCGATTGATTGAGTAGAGCAAGCTATCTTTGAAACACCGAGCTTTTAGGTTTTTTCATGTAGACTTTCAAACGCACCCTTTGATCAAGTAGGCTTTGGACGATGCGGTGATAAAACAGAATGCAAATCTTTACTGGTAGCTGTCAAATTTTGATTCAAGCTGTTCAATTAGTAATTTTTGTTCGATTTTCAAACATATTCACAATGAAGTATGGGAATTACGAAAAATGGGATATGAAGGTCTGTGTTATACAAACCGGGGAAAACACAGAAGCAGCAAGTGATTTGTATCAGGCAAGATTGCGACACAAACTAATTGTTGGTGGTCCAGTTGAGAAGAAAGGACCAAAATTATATGAATCAAATAGGAATAAGGAGTTGAAAGAAATAATCGTTTTAGGAGCCGATGAAAATAATCCCAAAACATTAACGCAAAATTTGAAAATATTAACAAGCCTACCTGGCATTAATAGGATTTAAAAAAAAATTCAAGCCATACAGGACCAGAAGAGTTCATCAACTCAGACCAGGAGAGTTTTAATGCCGCGCCGCCAGTGGTTCCTGGAAAGTTGTAACCAAGTGCGCGATTTTTCTTTGAATTGTATTTGGACAGAAGAAGCTTATGTGAGCAGTGCCGGCATTTTCAACCGCTACAGTTCTTATACTTGGACACAACAGAATCATCATCCTATTGTGGAGCAGATAAGTCAAGGAAGATTTGGATTTAGTGGGTGGGCAGGTTTTTTCAGGAGTAAAATTATGTACCTGTTCATTTATAATGGCACTCTCACATCTCAGATGTATTCAGAAATTTTAAGACAAAATATTGAATTCCTTGTTGATGAATTGCCATTATTGGAGCTCAGAAAAATATATTTTCAATAAGACGGGACTTCCCCTCACAATACTGCAATTGTCACCAATTTTTTGGCTGCAAATTATTGAAATAATTGGATAGCCAACCAAGGACCCAACCGTTGGCCGTCCAGGTCACCAGACCTAACGCCTATGGACTTTCACTTCTGGAGAAGGTTGAAAGATTCCATTTTCGAATTGCCGACCAATTCTAGACTCCTATTGAACTAATTTATTTAGCAAGAAACATTCAGAAAAGATGCCGCCTATGTGTAGGAGAAGCTGGAAGACATTTCGAACATCTCTGAAGGAATATATTCCATTATTTGTTCTTATCATTATTATTATTGTTGTTGAAGTTTCATTCATTAGTAGTATATATGGTATGAATT
>WOGR01007507.1:0-12364 GCA_015342045.1 Leptinotarsa lineolata | reverse complement strand
CAAAAAATATGAACAAAATAAAATTACTGTATTCGATATCAATGAACAAAGATATATTTCATCTCTCTGATAGTATTTTATTTCAATCCATCCATTTTCATGTTGAGTTACCTTTTACCAACGACAGAGTTAATATTAGTTCATTTCTTTTCAAAGCTTTCTTGGTTTGGTATTGCTTCGAATGATTTATATTTCAAATAGTTCCCAAAATCTGATATGTCTTACCAGGAATCTATTTTAAGTATAGGACATTCTTCATGAATTCCATATCTTTTTTTGTAGTATCCAAAAATAATAGAAATAATCGTGTTTCATCAGTTTTCTCGATGTTATGTTTAGGTGGAAATTTCGACTACCCTGCAATTTAATTTCGAAAATTCGATGAAATTTTTCATGACTTGATGCTTAAGGTATGATTCTGTGAAATTTCACATTTTCAGCTGTAACTGTCTATGAGTTATGATTTTCTCGGAGTGGTGCTGTAACTGTCAAATTTTATAGAAAAAAGAAAAACTCGAAAACTAACAAATTGGGGTATAGGCCTTTTTATACAAAGTGGGCCTAAAATGTGCGGAGTAATTCAAATCTGTAACAAAATACAGGGTGTTCTACTCTCTTTCGTAGATCAGAAGAGAGAAGAATAAAAATATATCTTAGTTGTTATTTCAATTGGTTTCGAATGATTTGAATAATGAACATTTTCGAAAAAACTCATTTCTTTTTGAGTTTATGAAAATGGTTCACGTATTGATACAATGAAGCTCTAGTGCGAGCTTAAAAGAAAAATCCAGATATTATAATGATAACTTTCATTCATAATTATAAAATATAATTACTTATACGAATACAAAACAATTAATGAACATTTACAAAACCATAGAAGTATTGTTACATACCTATATGTGGTGAATATATGGTTTTGTCACTCATTGAATAAAAAAATATAATATATAAACAGTTAGAGTATTTAAATGCATATAAATCAGAACGATAAATATATAATTGTGGTTACAATACATACACCTCACATATCAGTTTTCTATTATCAACTCACCCCCCTATTATTTTGTGTATTTTCGTTCTGCCCGTTCCTTCAATAAATGATAGGAGTTGGTCCTTGAAGCGTTTCAAAGGAGTTCTATCGATTATTGAATAATTTAGGTGCTGAGTAGGAGTAACTTTGTTGACCTATTGTTTTAAAAGTTGTGTGTATACAATATTCATTCTTTAATCTTGTTGCGTATATATGGCTTTGAGTGGTAATTTCGTTTTTATTTTTATACTGCTGGCATGCTATGATATAATTGTCTGATATCTAATGTTTGCATTTCAGTATAAAGTACAGCGTTTGGATATCATGTAGGTTTGTTGAGTATTATTCAGAGGAATCGTTTTTGGGAAATTTCGAGGGCATGTAGGTAGTTTTTTTTAACTCTTTCCGAGTCAATAATGTATAAATTATGGAAAAATCATGTAGATAGAAATGACTGATCGAAAATCGATTGAAAACAACTAATAAAAATCATCAAAAACGTGACAGTTGTACTTCAATTTCGACCTGAAACATTATGATGTATTATTTATTTCATAAAAATCGAAGAATCTTTTAACAAAATCTACCTTTCCTCTTGAATAGAAATTTCTGTGGGCAAATCCATGCAAATATCTTATTCCGAGGTGAACACGTCCCTGCCAATTCAATTCACATTTCGGCCTCACAATCGCTAATTAGTGAACCATCTTGGAATAATATGCCTGATCAAATGTCAGTATACTCGTATTCACGGTCAGTTGCATTGATTCATGGCGAGGTCTCCTTGCACAAGTTTACCGAAATGAAAACAGTGCTGAGAATCTGCACATTGTATGGAATGATGCAGTGGGAGATATTTAACAATTGAAAGAGTTTTCAACTGTCATATATTTTAATATACTGCGATGGACAGAAAGAGGGTGAAAATGAATATCCCCTAGGTACGTGATGGAATAAACCGATTCTTGATAATGATAATGATAATAATAATAATAATGATAACGGGGGATGTATAATTACCTCGGGGTAGAACAACGCCACTCTCAAGAGGTAACAGCAGTGAAAAACTCTCTCCGCGGCAAGTATCACCATAAACTCCGACAGATCGGTTCAGCGGAACTGTCGGAAAAGAACAAAGTTGCTGCAATAAATATACTTGCCATTTCAATCTTACTCTACTCGTTTGGAGTAGTAAAATGGACTCAAGAAGAGCTGTATCAACTCGACGTGAAGACCCGGAAAATGATGCATCTCCATAGGAGTTTGCATCCCAAATCGCCCGTTCCACTGTTGTACTTCCCCCGACAAGAGGGAGGCCGTGCACTTTTGAGTTTGAAGTGTCTACATGACAGAATGGTACTGGATGTAGTCTGTGAAGTCGTCAGGAGTTCGGATCCCCTCCTATGCATGGTTCGAAACCATGAGAGAGCAGGAATTGGAGCATTTCTCTTTAGGGCAGTTGCCCGAGCAGCTGATGAACTCTGTTTAGTTTTCTCAGTTTTTGACACTGAACGAAGCGATCACAATTCTGTCACCGAGTTGGAACCCGTTCAGCAGAAGGCTCGTATGAAAGCCGCAGAGATCACCTCACTCCTACGGTAGTACAAGGATAAGCCAATGCATGGGGTCTTCTTTGATAACATTTAAGACATTGGCTTATCAAAGCGCCTGACTTTCGCTTTCCTCAGGTCGAGTGAGCTGAAGTCGAAAACTGAAGGATTCATCATGGCATGCCAGGATGGTGTCTTCAACACCTTAGTCTACCGCAGTCGCATAATGGGTATAGTGGTTCCTGACTCAAGGTGCAGAGCCTGCCGCGAAGCATCTGATGCACTTGCTGTCAGCATGTCCAGCATATGCGCACGGCCCTGAGAGTGCTTCATTACCCTCTACGGCACTCTTACGTTATTGACGAGATACCGGTGTTGCCCTACGCTCCGGGAGATATTAAATCCGTTATGAGAAACTTGAAGTGCCGAATTCATTGTAGCTACTCGTTCCCCACCCTCAGGCTCATACAAGCTGATAAGTCTGATGTAGTCCTTCTCGACCACCAGAGCAGGACGATATTTGTCGTGGAGTTTTCAACTTCGGGCGAGACGAATATCGTCGAACGGATTGAATATCGAGATTTTCTTTTCGAGTTCCGCAGACTATATCCAGATCACTCTGTCAAGAAATTTGTTCTGATTATTGGAGTCTTTGGTCGAATGATGCCCTCTCTACTCTCGAATCTTAAAATCATACCGGCCTGTCGCAATAAGGCAGAAATCTCAACCAGACAGATGCAGAAGGCTGTTATTCTCGGCTCACTGTGCTTGCTCAGGGCACATGATTCGCGGACCCAATGATCACTTACCGAATGGTGTGGTAAGTGGTCGTTGGTTGATAATGCTGTCGCGCCCTCCCGAATGCATCGGGACTTCGGGAAATAGGGCCTGACCAGCGCATACTACGGTTAAGAAATAGTAATAATAATACTTCATTTCCTCAATGACATGCAGAACCCTGTATAGAATATGTCAGAAATATAAAAAGGAAGTAAATTATCCAGAACTAAAACTCTTTCAGGTAGTAAAATCCTCCTTTTAACAGGTACTTTCTAAGACACTGTTGGATTTCAAGCTCATTGTACAACCCTTGCCCAGTCACGAGAAGTGACGTATATAAAAGATTAGTCCTTGAAAATGGCACATTTCGCTGTCTTGTATTGATAGTGTGAATTTGCTTATTAGTTTTGAAAGATTCAAAGTTACAAAATACAAAAACACACACTTCAAATATATACAAACATGCCAAGGTAAGGATTTGATGAGTTTTGAAAAAATCTTCACAACTGAAGGTACGAGAGGCAACAGCAATACAACGCATCAATTTTTTCTGTGATGTAGACACATCATTGAAACAAGTGGATGACCCCCCAAAAATATATTCCGTATCTCAGTCGAAATTCGACATGAATGAAATAGAAAACGATTGAATTTAAAGTTGTTCAGACAACAAAAATACAGGGTGTTCTATTTGGAATAGAGTTATCTTTGTTCAAAATCATAAAAAAGTTATAATGATTTCTGAACATTCTGTATGATATTGAGAAACGGGTTTTATCGAAATCAATAGCCCAAAGTTACTTCCATAATAACTCGAGGAAGCTCATAGTTAGGTACATGATGCCTTATATAAAATCATATCATTTTTTCCTAACCTTGTCAAAAATGTTACGAATACATGGAGTTCCATTCATAAAAAAATGAGCTTTGATATATCACACTTTTTTGAGCCACCCTGTAGACTCCAAAATAATTTTATATGCAACCTTGATCAATATACATACATTGGAATGGAGTAATTTCCAGAAAAATTTATGGTTTGATTCACAAGGACCATGTCGTATGGGGTGCCCCATTCTGTGTATACATAATTTATAAATCTTTTCTGTGATGTTTCATTACGAACATTATAGTTTTGGAATATTCTGGTCTATCTTATCACTGATATTTCCAAAATATACTGTTCATGGATATTTGAAAAATTAAATGGATATTTTTTTTTGTAAAACCATTTCATTGAAAAATGTACTGAAAACTGAAAATTCATTCATAAGGCCCTAAGTAGTAGTCACCACACCACTCTTCTCAGCAATCTACAGTATTGATCAGATAATAAAGTAATAAAATCGTTGGGCGTAGCGTAACCTGAGTAAATATGTAAATACTGCTGAGAAGAGTGGTGTGATGACTGCTACCTGGGACCTTCCAAATTATTTTTTAGTTTTCAGTTTACATTTTTTGATAAAACTGTTCACCGTGAAAGAACATTTTTACTCATTTCATTTTCATGTTTTCAGTTTATAATTCTCATCCACTCTAATGCGACACACTTTCCAACACAATAGAAACTCTTGTATTGGATGGGAGATTCATGCTTGTATCCCGATTCTGACTTGACAAAGTTCTCTGTATAGATCATGTTGGATTAACAACTTTTTCATAATGTACTAGTATAGTACTAGTCAAGCCTTGTCATTTGATACCTATATGATATCAAATGGGAAAAGTAGTTGTGAAAAATATACAACTTGCCATTTTGCAGCTGCGGCCATTTTGAATTTGCATTTTTTTCAGAGTGAACTACTAATCTATTAGTCAAGCCCTGTCAATTAATACCCATATTGGGGTAGTTATGGAAAAATATGTAATCCGCGATTTTGTAACTGCGACCATCTTAAACTTTCATATTTCTTAAAGTGTACTACTATTCTTTCAGTCGGGCCATATCATTTGATATCCATTTTGAGTTAGTTGTGAAAAATATGTAATCCGCCATTCTGTAGCTGCGCCCATATTGGATTTACAATTATACGAAATGTATTGAATTGTATCGTCATCAAAACTAAATGTGTTCACCAATATCAGATCAAAACAAATAAATAAATAAACAAGCAAACAGGGCAAGCTGAACTGAACACAAAATGTTATTTTGTGAAATTTCTGTTTACTTCAGTTTCAATATTTTTTATGTGAAATCTGTTTGAAATTTATTTTTCCGTTAATCCGTTTTCGTCGTGAACGATTATACCGTTACTAAATGAATAAATGAAAACATATAGATAAATAAATGAATATATAATTGCGGAAATTTCGATTGATAGCATCACAATACAATTGGACGTATCACATTGTCATCTGATATTGCCTGTATTCCGTCACATTCTCTCATCAAAATAGTATGTCACTAGTTAATATCATCAAAATTAGGTGACTTCCGTTTCCATGTAATGTTCAAATGATCGATAAGTGTCTCACATCAAAGAGTGGAGCTGGTTTTCAACCAGAAGTTTGAGGGTTTTTCTCAAACTCAAGCATGATTATCAATTATGTTCAACACTTATTGCATTGGCAGCTGCTTTTTCTAGTGGACTCACAGTTTCAAGGTAGCAAATTTGATTATCAAAATAAACAAAAATGCCCATCTATCAGATTAACCTACTTGATTTATAAATGAAACCATAATTCGTCATCCTACTTCTTTCAGTAATATTTCGAAGTAACATGAACAATAAGGATACATTACCTGGAGAAAAAATTAACTCATTCATCTTCAAGGCAGACTTGTTTTTTAAAAACTGAAATTCATTTTTCACATTCATTTCTTATCAGAAATAGCTCAATTCCTCATCATAAAAATGAAATCCTTTATTTTTTGTCTATTGAGCCATTTGTTATCCATCAAGGAAAAAAATTGTGAATGTGTAAAAAATTATCAGTGACAGGTGATAAATAATAGATTTCCGAATGATTACAAAAATCAAATAGAACATGTTTGGTTGATTTCAGATTCGAGTAGTTTGAAATTTTCCAAAAAGTTGCCTTCTCGTACTTCAACGGTACATGTACTCAAGTAATATGGTTGATTCCAATCTTTTTCTACAAAACACAAATTTCCAACAAGGCATGTGAAATTTCAGCAGTGTCCCAAAATATGAATCGTTTTTTTGATAAAAGGTTATGTTACAACAAAAATGGTCAAGTATTTCCAAGAATCATTGGATTTCTGCATACATCGCACCATCGTTCCATCATCACAGATTGATGTAAACAATAAAAAAGAAATACTCCAAGATGAAAATCAAAGTTTTGTAGAATATTGAAATAGCTTGAATATCAACAATGCAATCTGGTCCTGACGAAGTGCCCGTCATCGTATTTGAAAATTGCGCCAATGAACTCGCACCAGTATGTTTCGGAATTTCAACCTGTCTTACGAGGAAAGGGTATTTCCTTCTTGTTAGAAGATTGCTCGCATTCAGCCTATTTCCAGAAAGGGCAAATCTTCCAAATAACTATAGATCAGTCCCTTTGCTAGCAGTGACATCAAAAATCATGGAGAAAGCTGTATTCCACCACATCCTAAAATATTTGAGAGGCTTCAACATCTTGAGCTATCATCAACAGAGCTTTCGGAAACAAACAGGCCACCTTCTATCGTATGTCACCCATATTTGGAATAACCTAATCAAGAAACATGGAGTGCCAAGAGCTGTTTCGCTTGATATTTCTAAGGCCTTTGACCGTTTATGGTATGAGGCTTTGCTGACCAAACTTCAATGCTATGGCTTGTCGGATCCTTCTAGTGTATGGCTCTCCAGCTTCATGAAGAAACGTTCCCTACAAGTGGCCCTGGGGAACATCATCAACACTGGTGTTCCCCAGGGATCAATATCATCTCCAACACTCTTCTTATTGTATATCAACGACTTATTGAATCCAATATATTGCTTTGCTGATGACAGCACACTTGTCTCGCCATTCCATTTGGATCCTAGAACATCGGATGCGGATGCAAATCTTCACCGGCAGCAGGAGGTTGCATATCTCAGAGAAGATCTGGAAGTGATTTCGAAATGGGGGGAAAGTAACCGGGTTCAATTTAATGCCAGGCATCGGTTCTCTCCAAAAAAATTACTGTCTCCTTACCGGATATATTAATGTCAGGACAGTCAATTCCCCTTTCTGCTTCGATAAATTTGTTGGGAGTTGAAATGAACATCAATATGCCTTGGCATAATCATGTCGCTAGAATTTGAGAGGCTACTTCTCAAAAGCCTGGAACATTGTTCCGAAGCAGAAAACTGTACACACCTCAGCAACTTTCGATGCTTTATGAAGCTCAGATCAGACTTTTTCTGAAGTATTGTTCTCGTGTATAAAGATCCACCCCTAAGCATACCCTACAGCTGCTAGATTCCATATAGAAAATAGCCATCCGCCTGATTGAAGACGCGAATATCACCTTCAACCTTGACAGTCTGGAGTATCGAAGAAAAGTTGGAAAGTTGTCTCTCTTTTAAAAATTTTTTTCACGGAAGCGTTTAAGTGATTTGGCACATATGATTCCACCAAGATAAATATGCAACGGACTGTTACTGCTTATCTTTTTGAGGTTGAACTCAGTACACCTCGAACTTCACTGTTTAGAAACTCTTTCGTTTGTAGAACTGCGTTTAGGTGGAATAAACTTCCTTATCACGTTTTTCCAAATGGATATCATCTCCAGAAATTCAAATCCAATGTAGAATCGAACTACTTTCCCACAGGCACCGCTCCTAGAGTGCTTCAAGAATTTTCCTGTAGTGCTTGTGTTTTGTCCTTAAAAAAAATCATTTATAGGGTAGTTAATTTTTCTGCACCTTTCTTGCGGATTCAAATCAAGATACTAGTTATTAATGATTCATACTTTATATAAAGACTATAGTCTTCACAAAGATTCATCTATACAGAAATGACAAAAGATATTCCAAGGCAAAAGGTAAATACGCGGCAAAAGGTAAAGGAAAATAGAAGTCTGCAACTATTGTAATATGCAGCCTGAGCCTTTCACCAATAGATGGCGATGCATATATTGATTTCTCCATTGAATTTCAAAATCCATAAATTTATAATGAAATTGTATGTTATCGCTGTCTAGATATCTGAGATATTCGTAAAGAAATAATTGATCAAGGTCTTCATTAGCGCAATAAAACTCAATATGCGTTGTGGGAAGACAAATCCAAGTGCTGAAAAATAGTATTGATTATCTTGTCAGAGTGGAGAGAAATAATAATATTGCCATTTCAAGATTGAAAAGGAAAAAAAATTTCTGGTTACGGAAGTGGAGGAATTTGATCTCAATAACTTCAGGAAGAAAAGAAAGAAATTTATTCTTTTAAAGTTTAGTTCAACTTTTTCCTTAGGGAATTAGTTGTTATAAAAAACTGCAGAGAATTGGGAAGTACTTGAATACATATTATTGACGATTTGACACCCAATCAGAGAGAGCAATTTCATCTGGTAAAACAAAACAACCAAAATAATTGTTTCATCACGAACTGCACGTTAATAGGAACTGAAAGTATCTATAGAAATCCATTCGATAAAAAATGCAACATAAAGTTATTCAGGAACTTCCTAGTCAGTAATTATTCAGGAGGGCAGTTTCGGACTTGCGGAAATCCAAATCAACGAGAAATAAAGAAACGCGCAGAAATTCCCGGGAAATTTCAACCACATAACTAATTAGATTGAACTCGCAGACAATGATCAACAATGGTTCTTGGTGAATGTTACAAATTAGGACTTCTATTGTCTGAAATGGTGTTAACAGTTTTCATATATTTCAATCAAAGAATCATGGGCAACAATGTAGTCATATCATCAGAAACAGGATTATGTTTAACTTGAGCCCAGAAAATACTAGAGAAGTATTTTAAAGAACTGAACTATTGAATACAATTTTTTCACTATTTGATATTACCGTCAAATGTAATAACATCAATGTTCGGTGATTTAACATGAACGTTCACCTAATTATTCGAGCTATTCTCCGATTTTGAATCGAATAACTGAGCAAACATTGATTTTGTGATATCAACGAGACAAGAAAGGAAAATAGTAATCGAATTATGAATGAAATAAACTTTGAGAGATAATTTTGAAAGTCAGTATTTCCACCGATTTGTTCCTTCAGTTCACACTGTTGAATGATCTCTTCAATTCTACACAAGAAAAACATCAAAGAGCTTGCAACTATCAAAATGAAAGGAAAGTACAAAAAATTTGGTTCCAAGGAGCATTTTCAATTTTTGATAAAATGATGGGCTAATAATTTGGCTTCAGGTTACACGAAAATTTTATTTCATTCGTTTCGATATGAGTTAACACTTTCAAGGAGAGAAAGATTGAACAAGACTGTGATTTCCTACCTTGATTTGGAGATCCTGGTGACGGCACAAATTCAGTATTTTCGAACTGTGGGTAATTTTTTTTCGGCCACGAATCGACTTTTGGAGTCTTCTCTTTTCAGTTTAGTTGGCGTGCACAGATCTTCCAATTCGGAGAATTGAAATTCATAATCGTATTCGCGCGATGAGAGGAATTATACAGGGTGTAACTGAATAAGTGTAAAACATTCGAGGAGGTGATTCCTCATCAAAAAAAATAGGATCTTTCATAAAAAGAAACTTCATTGGAGCATCCCTTGTTAAAATACAACCCCTCAAAGGGGGTACATGAAATTTGTATAACAATTTTTTTCACAAGCACTGAAGAAGTTACAATATTGAAATTAACCTGACGTTCTGTACTACCAGAAAGACACTCAGGCAGTAATTTATTTGGTTTACCCCATGGTTATAAGGGGTGGAAAATGCAACTTCTAAAATTCATTTCCAATTTACCATTTTGTTTTATCATTTTTTTACCATCTGAAAATTTATTTCCGATAGCCTGTTTCTTTCTAAACAAAAAATGTCTCTAGGGTTTTTTTGCCTGAAACAAACTAGTTCGCAGCAAAAAATTATTTTACAAACAACTACAGAGATACATCGTCATAAATGTAAACTGGATTTATTGTTATTTTGTAGTTAGTACCTGTATTAAACGATTGAAAGGTAATAAACAAAACTGATTTTTCAATAACAAAACACAACATGTAGAAACTTTTTCAGTGCTTGTGAAAAAATTGTAATACAAATTTCATGTACCCCCTTTAAGGGGCTGTATCTTAACAAGGGATGCTTCAATGGAGTCTTTTTATATTGAAGATCCTATTTGTTTTTCGATGAGGAATCACCTCCTTAAATGTTTGACACTTATTCAGTTACACCCTGTACAGAATGGAAAAAACAATTCTTCGAAAAAGTGTTATCATTGAATATAATCAGATAAACTACTCACATTTCATTACATTCATTACATTTTGTACATCGGTACAAAATTACGCAAGAAAGTGAGAACGGAACATTTATCGTATACGAATTCAGCATCATTTGTGTCACGACTTCAGGAATAGAAAATACTGGGGTGAATATTCATAGTATCACTTGTTTATTTTTTTGCAGGTTTTTGTTTACGTCCTCGATAAAGTAGTGTGGTTACTACTGATAACCGCTCTTATGGCACAGGCTCTCCAAATAGCAGGAGTTCTGGATACTCCGAAAGGTTTACAAGAAATTTCATATATACAGGTAAAAAATATTCAGAAGATGATACAAAAAACAATGATGAAAAATTTGTACAACAAATAGATTGCTTCGTACTAGTGGCAATATTCTCCACAAAAATATAATGATATCAAAACAATAATCGTTATCGAGGAAAACCACATTTTTCCTGGAAATTCATTCTATTGCTCAGACGAATTCTTCAGATAGAAATCTAATAAACTTGAACTTCGGGCAAAGTTGCATATTTCGCAGATACTAAAGAGTGACACCAAGATGCTAGAAGAAATTTCATTTATAATTTTTGTTTGTATTTCAATTTTCGAGAAAGAATTTGATCTACTATACTTTGACATTGAAACCTATCACTAGTCACTATTTTGTTCATCAAATTAAAATTCATTTATCACCTATCGATCTTTATGATAACAGGGTTAGGTTAGGTTAGGGTATGTTAGGTTAAGTAGTAGAAGGATAATTTCTGATATTTCATTTTCACACAAAATTATTTTAAATTCCGTAGACAATGCCAATATACTGAACCAAATTGAAATCAACGTTCCTATCCGGCCACTTGGAATAAACTACCCATTCCACATACCTTTTCGGATAATTTATTCGTCTCAAAATTCTCCTCTATTGTTTGTAAAAATAATAAGTACAATGATCAACATGATATTTTCTCTACATCCCATCAAAACTTAAAGAGTATTCTGAAACGTCTCACGTAGTTTCGCTTAAATTAGTCAATGCTGACGACTAATAAACAATTTTTTGCCTTTGTCACCTTGATACATTTATATATCTTCCTGATATATTTTCTTCTGTATCAAATGAAGGTTTGAAAGTTTTATTTAAGTTTGAGTCAAACTTAAATTATTACTTTAACGTCAGGAGTTTCAGAACTTATCAACGTATTATTATACATTGTATCAATTTTAAAACATACAATGGGCTATATCTCACGAATGAAAGCTGATATCAAAAAATGCTCGGAACTGTTTCTAGGATAGTGAGGGGGAAGTAAAATGACGTAAAAGAGAAGTCACCCTCATCAACCCCCGAGGCTCCACCCACCAAAACTCAAAAGGTTTGAATTGCATACCCCTACTTGTGATAAATCATTGAAAAGACTATAAAAAATGATATTCAATGGTTTGAATGATAATTGAACAAGGTGAAGCAATAATTGTGAAAATTTGGCTTGAATAGAAAATTCAATGAGGTTTTTGATGAACTGCAAATTTATTGAAAATGTCAATCAAGTAAATGTTCAAAGTGGGTTACGTTGTTTTGTAAACGATAATACGGCCTATTTTCAAATTCTGCACGAACTTTGGCAAATGTTG
>WOGR01007506.1:0-12364 GCA_015342045.1 Leptinotarsa lineolata | reverse complement strand
CGTTTAGTTGTATCACCAACAGCATATGCAGGAATAACTTCGGTAAAGTATCCTGCACTGAAACCTGTCGGATATAATCCAACGCCCTTCGTGGTATCACCCAGGGGAGTAGTTGTTTTCTGAGAGGTGTCAGTCCATAAATCTACCGTGTAGATGAATTGAGACTGGCCTGAATGAATTGTTCATTTAGATGATTTGATTTGAAGCCAGTCTTCAAGTACTATAAGAACGAAAGAGGTACGAAATAACACTGCATGCGCGATGGGTCGACTTGTAGGCACGTATCCATATGAACCCGTAGCTCGTGATGTGAAACTGAACACTTTATATTCTCTCTGAGATAATTCCCTAGCATAATCGAACGAGGTACAGAATAACACCGCATGCAACGGTGGTTTGTCTGGTAAGCGCATATCCATATGAATCTATGGCCCGTAATGTACATATTCGACTCTTCGCAAGATGGCACGGTTCGTTTCCAGAAGCATTTTGATTTTTGGTCGTATCAATCATTCGAACCGAACGATGTATGGAGCAATGCAACAGAAGAAGATACGTTATACAACCAGTGATACTAATTTGCGAGTAATTCATATCAGCCTGCAGTAAAAGTGCGGTGATGGTATTTTGTGAGGATTTAGCGAGTATTCACTAGTTTTTTGAGGATTTTGAGAGTGATTTATTTCTGTAATTGAAAATTTAAACAATGTTGTTGGTATTATGTCATATAGTTTGACAGAGCGAAAACTAATGAACTGTGAGTTCTGTGCTGAAGTTACAGGTTTTGTTTCAAGTTATTTTGACATATTACCTATGAATCATAGATTACACTTATGACCTTTGACTGCATAATTACAAATCAAAAGTGTCAGATCATATGCGTGCTATTTCCTGAAAGTTTGAGGTTTACGTTTAGCTTTTACCAGAGACTTCTTTATAGCAGTGATTTGGTGATTTGCGTAACAGTCCTTTCATGACAAAAACCCGATTAATGATTGAACACGTACGAGTGCGCATGTCTAGGGAGTATAAATGAAAAACAACAATTCTCCAACTCCACTAGCCATAAAGGATTTTTTTGCGGTTACGTAATGGGTCATTTATTACAACTGAAAAAGCGCTTTACGAGTATCCATGTGACATGGAACAAAATCAACAGTGCTCCATTTCTACTTTACGGGTACGTGTGTGGCATGGATAAAATGCTACAGTATAATGTCTTTACTAGCCGTACAGTAACGTGTTTGCGGTTACGTTATGGGTCATTCATTACATTTCGATGCGCGCTTCACGGGTGCGCGTGTGGCACGGATAAAATGCTACAGCATTATGTCTTTGCTAGCCGTACAGTAACGTGTTTGCGGTTACGTTATGGGTCATTTATTACAATTCGATACGCGCTTTTTGGGTACGCGTGTGGCATGGATATATGAAACAGTATTCCGTCTCTATTAGCTGTAAAGAAACTTGTTCGTGGTTACGTCATTAATTGCAATTTAATACGCGCTTTATAGGTGCGCGTGTAGCATGAATGAAATGCAACGGTATTCCGTCTCTACTAGCAGTAAAGAAACGTGTTCGTGATTATGTTACGGGTCATTTATTGCAATTTAATACGCGCTTTACAGGTACGCGTCGGGCATAGATGAAACGCAAGAGTATTTCATCTCTACCAGCCGTAAAGAAACGTGTTCGTGGTTACGTCACGGGTCATTTATTACGATACGATACGCGCTTTACGGGTACGTGTGTGGCATGGATAAAATGCTACAGTATTATGTCTCTACTAGCCAATCAGTAACGTGTTTGCAGTTACGCTATAGGTCATTTATTACAATTCGATACACGCTTTACGGGTACACGTGTGACATGGATAAAATGCTACAGTATTATGTATCAACTAGCAGTAAAGTAACGTGTTCATGGTTACGTTACGGGTCATTTATTACAATTCGATACGCGTGTGGCACGAATGAAATGCTATAGTATTATGTCTCTACTAGCCGTAAAGTAACGTGTTCGCGGTTACGGTACGGGTCATTTATTACAATTGGATACTCCGTTTACGGGTAAGCGTGTGGCATGAATAAAATGCTACAGTATTATGTGTCTACTAGCGCCGTGAATTAAGGTGTTTGAGGTTTTGTTATTACAATTGGATACTCGCTTTACGAGTATGCGTGTGGCTTGGAGAAAATTTAACAGTATTACGTTTCTACTAGCCGTAAAGTAACGTGTTCGCAGTTGAGTTACGGGTCATTTATTACAATTCGATACGCGCTTTACGGGTAAGTGTATAACATGGATAAAATGCAACGGTATCGTGTCTCTACTAGCCGTAAGGTAACGTGTTTGCGGTTACGCTATGAATTATTAATTCGATACGCGCTTCATGGCTACGTGTGCGGCATGGATGAAATGCAATAGTATTCCATATACACTAGCCGTAAAGTAATGTGTTCGCGGTTACGTTGTGGGTCATTCATTACAATTGAATACGCGCCTAAGATGAATCTAATGAAGACTCTCATATCATACACCAGAACTAGAAAGCTTTTTACCGAAGAGAGTTTCAGTATTGAATACGCCTAAAGCTACTGTACAATTGAAACTGTTTGGTGAATATTTCACAGTAGAGTGTTACTCAAGTTCTTATAGATACATGTTATCTGGGATGGAATAGAACATGTTTCATAATGCAAATTACAAACCTCTAAACTATGATACACTGTTCTACACGCCAGTCTTCCAAAGTTATTCGATAGAGAAATGCAAGATGCTGATGATTCGTTATTAGAAATGATTATTTTCACAGGTATATGCTGAGCAGTAACGAAATAGCCGCTAATGTCCACCTCCAGGCACTTGCCTATAATACCATTCCCAAAGTCGTCATAAACCTTCAATTACTTTAAATTTTCGTATTCCTTTCCGAAACGATGAAAGTAACTGAACTAAACTTTCTATTTTTTCGTTACATTTCATTATGGGGTGAACTGCACAAATATACGGGCCGTTTTTTAGCTGATCTCTCTATTACCATCTAGGAAACGGTAAAACCTACAAGGTCCGTTGAATTGGACAAAAGTTTCCAATTTTGGAGAACTAGAATAATCCCATTTCAGATCAAGAATATCAGTGGTTATTTTTGAAATATTTGCTAAAAACTAAAATTATTGAATTTTGTTTCTGGCTCTACCGCCTTCATACCGAAGGATATAAAAAAGTAGAGGAACTTTCAATACTGTTCCATTCGTTATAATTTGATATAAATCAATTTACAATTCGACGTTTAGTTCGTTAGATTTCATCATCAACTTCATTTTTTTAATAGAAATTCCTAGTTTTGTATTGCAAATTGTTTTATCACAAAAATTGAACGATATTGGAAGTTCCTCTACTTTTTTTCTGTATAATTCGAAATGGGCGCGGTAGAGCCAAAGAAAGAAATTCGACAATTCAAGTATTTTCTATCTGAAAACAGATTATTACACTTCCCAAAAATAACATACTTTTGTCCAATTTGATAAACCTTGTAGGTCTTACCGTTTCCGAGATAGCAATAATGTGATCAGCAAAAAATGGCCTATGAAATTAGCGGTAACCAAATAAATCTTGGGATCAATTCTCAACCCATTCATATTATCAACTGTATACGTTAGATCGACGAACGATCTCCCCAGTTACATTTTAATTATCAGCTGACTCTGACTGTAAAATTACTTCCTAGTCTTTCTGCCCATACTTTTTATCATTTTCAGCTCGTTTCAAGTTGTCATAATATTCATTATAGAATTTCAGTCTAAGACCCCAGGAAAAATCATACCTCACTTATTTCCCGAAAAACACAAATTATAATGTTGGTATGTATGTTGGTATGTAAAAATAAGGTGAATTACAAAAAATATCAATTTATTCATCAATTTATATTTTGTTCTGTTCAAAGTAGTCCCCGTCAGATTGCCAGGGTTTTCTCCAATCCTCGAAGTAGTTCTGCGATGCACTTTTTGATATGTCCTTGAGCTCTCTCTTAAATCTTGGGAATAGGAAGAGGGCAAATCGTCAGATGGGGTGGCTAAGGCATGATTGTTCTTTGTTCATAAAAATCGTATGCAATGACGAGTGAGCAGGTGCATTATCGTGATGCAAATGCCATTAATTGTTTTTCCACAATACCAAAAGCTTTCTTCGTAATGCTTTTAGCAAGCGGAGCATAACTTCAATATAATAGTCCTTATTGACCATGTGTCAAGAACTACTGGTACACTACGATTTTTTTGGTCTTAGCTCTTCTAGGCTTTTCTATTGTGACGATTGGACATTGGTTTCGATGGCATAACTATATACCCATGATGATATACCCATATACCATGTAAATCTTCATCGGCGTTGACGCCATTCAACAATTCCTGAGCGATGCTCATGCGACAGTTTTTTTTGGTCAAAATTCAGCAATATTGAAACAAATTTCGCTGTCACATCTCTCTGATAGTAATTCGACAATTAAATCTTTTCGACCTCATGTGAAAAGCTCTTACCACGTGTTAACTTTTCCCTGACACAGCGTACAATGAACGTATGACATTGTCAATATTTCGAGTGTTTCTGAGCACTCAATTCCATTTTTTTTAAATTTGATGCCATTTCTTCTTTTATGCCTCTCACCAACAAACTGAACATGCTGAATAGCTGAAACTGTGAACATATGTTCGGGACAAGTAAACCAACAAAAAAAATTAAATAAATTCTAATTGAATGTGCATAATCCGCGAAATTTGAACATCCACCTTATTTCAACAGTACACTAAATGGCAAGTTTCTTGAAATGTCAATGCGACTTTTGTACGTTATTCATAACAACAATAATCCAAAATTAACACGTGAATTCATCTTCAAGTTTTCATTTTTATATATTGTTATAAATCATGCCCTGGAGAAAGTAACGAACTACGCCACTGGTAGCCGTAAACCATCTGTAACGTGGCAAAGAGCACGCTCAGCCCGAGTGAAGTTTCGCGAATCTTCGATGTTCGTCGGCATTCTACATATGACGAGAACACCGATATCGTCGTTCGACGGAATCCCAAAAAAAACTCAGCACCTTAGATTACCAAATATAAGCGTTATCTACTCGCCTATCAGACAATCTAGTGTGAGTACAAAGCGGTACGCGAAGCGATCTGAAAAGGCGATAGACATTCAAATAGTTGATGTTATAGTTGAAGTGTTTTGTTATATTGAAAGTGAAATAAATTTGAGATTGATTATTATTCAGTGTAGTCAATTATTATTACTGACCCACCGGATAAAAACGTAACAATATGGGTCAGGCATTGCCGCAACTTTGTTCGCTTTGACTTCAAATTTTGAGTACTAGCATATTTCCTAACATCAAAACGTTTGTATACATATCTTCAATTTATGAAAGCATAGTGAACAGTTGAAATTTCCTATATTTTTTCAATGATTATGATAATGATTTACCTATCTATAACTTTTTAAATTACGCAAGTTTCATGAAGGTAATTTTTGGTATATAAACTTCTATCTACAAGCCATTGAAATGAATGGCTTATCTTTGGAAACCCCTGTATTTATATATTTCATTCAAGCTATTCGTGATGATTCTGTGAACATAGAGTTTCATGGTCGAAGTCACGCTTAGAAAAAGCAAACTCCGGCAACGTTGCTGAGACTTTGTTATCGATCCATATTTTACTGGTGAAATCTGCCGCAGTAGCAGACGAAAAGTTTGAATTCGATCCCGACCTACCAGACCGAATTTCATTTTCTGTGATGGAAATTATTTTTCAACATCTTTCTGTAATATAAATAAATTATTTCGAAATAAACTCTTCATAAAGAAGTGTAGATCATGCAAAAAAGTAACCTTCAGATACAAACTGGAAAAAAACCCTCTCGGAACAACTACTTTCATATAAACATTGAATTACACGAAAGAAAAAAAAACTTCCGAAACAACTACTTTTATATAAACATTGAATCATTCAAAAAACACTTTTTCCTATTCAGTTTATACTCCAATATTGTGTATCAACCCTGTTAATGATATCTGAATCAATTCCATAACGAATGTTTGGAGTACAAACTGAACAGAAGGAGGTTTTTTGTGTATAATTCAATATTCATATGAAAGTAGTTGTTGCGAAAGTATTTTTTCTTTCGTGTATTTCAATGTTCATATGAAAGCAGTTATTTCAGGAGGGCTTCAATGTTTATATGAAAGCAATTGTTTCTAAGGAGCTTCTTCTTCCATTTTGTGTCTGAAAGTTATTCCTTTGCATGATATGAACATCTCTGTATGAAAACGGAGAAAGCCAAAACACTTATTTCATGAATATGTTTTGCATTCTAGAGAGTGCAGTATATTTATTCTGCTAATATATGAGGATAACGTTCCCAATTATTGTAAATATTTGTTTTCTTTATCGTATATTTGTTTGTGTTCCTTATTTTGATAGGGTGAACGACGATAAAAAGTGTCACACGATCACATTCACAACATCTATGGATAACAATCGTTATACGTTACGTACACAGTGGTTAAATATGTCCATCAAGACTCAAAGGTAATAGTTAGCAGAAGAATTAGGCAAAGGCATGCAAAGATCAAACCAAATAGGAGTGTTGTGTTCATAGCTTTTCACAGGTGAGGTGTTTGCATGTCAGTTCATGAAACACAAAACAGTTGTATCTTTGGTTCTCGATGAGGAAAATCTTTATGAGTTGAGTTCGTTTGGATTGAAATTTATGATCAAAAATATTTTGTTATTGATCCCTTCTTTTTTCAATGAGTTCCGATCAAAATGAACAAGCTTTCGACTCGATATCATTATCATTAATATCATGGAAACTGTTATTAACTTCTGATAATAGTGAAAGAAACAATAACCTCTTCACGGATTTTCCATACACTTATTTGATTTCGAATGAAAGAATCAAATTGACTTAGGTGTCGACGTTTCGCTCACCTCAAATGGTGGTATCAAGACTCATTACTGCTTCTTATTCGTAACTGAATATATTATAACATATATAGCCAATAGGATAAGACGAAATATACTTTATATTGTTCATTCAGAAAAAAATGCTTGTGTTATCAATATCTATGAATGGTTATGGTAATTTTTTCAGAATGAATACCTATTTAATTGTGCTCAAAATTGTGTTGAATATTTATACACCCTGAGACTGTCTTAGAAGCTGTCCCGATGAAAGGTCGCCAACAGTTTCGATAACGGTAACGACCGATGCTGTTTTACAATATATTGCAACATTGGGTAGTTACTTATTATACCTTTGTGTAATTTTCGTTAATTCATTCAGCATATAGACGCTTGATAGTGAAATTTCCATTTTCTCAAAATTTGAACTGGAACGCCAATAAGTCCACGATGAATGCAGTACCATAATGTAACAAAAACAAAAAAAATTAGTCGCAATTTGAATAGTAGAGCTGTACTACTCTTTTTGTCAGTCAACAAGTTCAATAAGTTGAAGGTGCGTTATCGAACCTAGTATTTTTACAAACAAAATAATGGCAAAGTAACTTTGACTCTCGATTTTGGACTCACATGGACAGAATGCCTTTTGCTTGAAATACCTCTCCAAATCTATCATCAGCTCTTCGGCTGCCATCTCTTATACCAATATAAGTTATAAATTGATAGGTTCAAAGACCTTGAATGAAATCGTACTGTATTCATGATAATAATTATGAATTTCCGCAATATAGATTTTATTTCCGATACTCCATTTACTATATATTAGCAACACCAGTCCAACACGCTCTCACCGCCTTGCGAGTGAAAACCCTACCGACAACTTCTATAACTATAAAGCATAAGTGCCCCGAATCGAGTACTCTGCACATCTTGCTGTCAAAGTGTTGAAAGCAGCACCGCAATACATCCATGCACCACTGGATCCTTGTTATCACTGAACGTATCACGGCAATCGTCTGCTCCGTGAACAAGTGTGGAATCCAACCGTTAGGTGTCTCGAATGCTTTGATGGGATGAAACATTAATACCAAATGAAAAGCATTATTCTCCCCACTTCGACTCGATGTTGAGGGCAAATTCCGATGTTGAGGTCAAACTTCATGTTCAATGTCATATGAGGTTTTCATTGCTCAAGGGCGCTTAGGGTCTTAAAGGATATATGACGTGCACATAGTTCAAGGTCATGCGACATCATTCAAGGTCAAGATAGATTGGTGGGGGGAGGTCTTAGGATCGGTATAAATCAACTACATATGTGTTGGTTGGCCTGATGTACCCATCAACTACTAGGTAGTGAAACGCATCTTGGAAATGAAGTCCATACTGTGAAAATTTGTAATTATCATGAATACTGTTGATTTTCAGTGTATTCAGAATTTGGAAGCACATAGGTATTCAAAGAAAGAGGGTAATGTTGATGTTCCATTGAAGATGGATTCTGCTATTCGAATGGATAACTGATTCCAAAATTCAATCCTAAAATGACATTTCGTTGTTGAAGCCTTTTCAAACATCATTTTAGCGTAAGTCATTTATTCTTCGGTATTAAAATGATTCGTTTCCATTGAGCCAGATGCCAAATATATTCAACACAAATTTTCATGAGCAATAAATATTATATCCACTTGTCTAGTTAGTTTGTTAATTAAATTCTTCTGTTTGAATGGTAGTACTAAATATGGCGTCTAATTAACCTTGACTACGTAATTGATTTTCTCAATGGTTGTTTCCAAAACCTGAAAACCAAACTACCTACTCATAGAAATTGATTCGGAAATTTAAAAAAGTATTTTATGAACTGACATCTACGAATAGAAGGAAGCTGATTGGCTATTTACAGTAAGCTGTGTTATTATAAGCTGGATTCTTCAGAAAAAAGTAATGTTAGAATGAAATGTTAGCCCTCAAAATGATTTATTTTCTGTTATTTTTCTGTTATTCAGAAGGGCTGATGTTTAGTTTAGTTATTTCTCAGTTAATTTCCCATAGCCAGTTTTGCACCAAAGCATGTTGCACATTTAGTAGTGTGAGTTGATTTTGTTAGTGTATAAGTACAAAATATTTCACACAAAATGACAAACAGTTTCACAATATTGAAAAACTGATCAATTATACAGTTGCCATTTTGTATAAGCAATGTACACTGAATAGTTAGAATAGGTATATCGGGACAGGGTTTAAAAAATTGGGACAATCAATTTTCAGTTTAGGGCAAATAAAAATACTAATGAACACTTGAACTTTTTCCAAGCGTTCTTCAACTAAACAAAATCTAACTTGTTTACCCGATTTGCAAACTCCGTATAAATGTGGCATATCAATCCGTTGGGGATACATGGTACATTAAATTGTATACATATAACAACATTCAAGAAAAGTACTCACCCTTGTGAACCTGAAAAAAAAATTATTTTCGCGACGCGATTTCTCGTTTTGAACAAGTGTCTCCGGGAAAAGGGCAAACGGCGAACTGAATTTGGAATAGCGAAGTAATGGAATTTGATCCAATTATGCTTAAGGGAAGCCATATGATATTTTCATAATTAAGTCATGCATAAGTATGTCTCAGATCTTATGTGAACAGGTAAATCGATATTTTATTTTGCGTATTAGATGTTAACGGCGGTGTTACATGATGGTTTGAGTAATACATTCATTTCAATTTCGTCATTAATGTAAAAATAACGGTTTTTATCAAAAATCAATGTCACGTTGAAAATGAAGAAAAATTTAAATGAATACAGAAGTCACTTCCCTGAAAACTTTTAGGTTTCTATTGATTTCATTCGCATATACAATAACAGAAGACTTTTGGGAAAGAAAGTTTTTGGCTTTCTACTACTCCATCTTGATACAAAAAATGTGGGAATCTTCCAAAGAAAGGAAGGAAGTAATCTTTTTTTTTTTGAAAAAATGAAATACCACTAAACATACGATAGAAAGTGAAATTGAGAAAAAAATTTATTTGTAGAAGTTCCGATTGCAGTTTTTCAGCGGAATTTGTTGGAGCTTGGTGATCTAGTTAATTTCTGGTTCTGCTTAGGACCCATTGGAGATTATAGAGAAGCAGATTACCAATTGGAGAAAATTCAAAGTGCTAAATTCGATCTTTTCACTGCCCAGCTTTCTTCTGGACTCGCTGCCGGAAGTAAGCGGCTCCCAAAAATCCTGCGAAGGAAGAGCAGGTCCCTACTAAAGTTGTTAAGGCTCAGGTACCCTGTGGAGACCTAACGGTGCACAACGAAGCAGCGCTATATAAAGCTTTAGGTTGAGAGGGTCAAGCCATCATTAGCTCAGTCTTTCGGACTAGCGACTCAACCTAACCATTGGGACCCTTCTACAGAGCTTCGAAACCTATCTCCCAAATCCTGCGAGCGGCCCTTATCCCAGGGTGCTGTTCAACAGTTAGGCTCCTCGTTCCTAATCATAAACTAAGTTCATCTTGTAGGCCTGGGTTAGGGAAATAATTTAGCGACCAAGGGTGAACTTAATACTTAGAACAAACATGAATCATACCCTCTGTCTCTTTTGAAGCCAAAGTCATCTTAGGTAAATTTTGCAAACCGAAATGCAGACTAGGGCCAAACAAGCGCGAACGCAGCTTGCAAGTGATGTGACAGTGCCAAATCGCGAGGTCAACCACTTCGACCAACCAACCTTTTATTCAGACACTTTTAGTCGCCTGAGTGCGACTCCTACAGAATGACGCAGAGCTCCCCTGGAATTTGGGTTCACAGGACACAGCAGAGCACGAACTCCAGCAGAGGAGGCTAGTCTGAGGCTGTCTTCTGCAAGACAGCCTCAGACTAGCCTACTAGCCTACTAGACTACTAGTTCTCTTTCGAGAACGAGGACACTAGCACCTCACCCCTGGTCGCAGAGCGACACACCCCTGGCACTTTCGATTTCCCTGCGAGACGAGAATTTAGAGTCCCCGAAACGCCTCAAAGGACACAGTCCTCAAATCGCGTTAATACATCGGAATTTAACTCTCTTATAAATCGAATAAGGCCATCTAAAACTCCGGAAAACCGACGAATGGACCTTTTCCAAGAAGAAACCTGCGTCAAAGAACGTCAGGAGACTTATTCGTTGAGCATGGACGTAGTCTACGAGAAGTAGCGACATCCAAGACACAGAGCGAAGCAAAGGCGAGCCTTCGCCAAATTCTAGGTATACGTGCTCAACTGCCTATGTCGAGATCGACCACCGAACCGAGAAGCCAAATGGATTTTTATGCGGGGAAAACTGAAATTTTTCGACAAACCGGCGAGTGTACAGCCATCCTGTGCCACAGGCGGTACGAGAAGTACCCAGACCATTGTCAATCCCGCCAAAGAGTTCATAACAAAACAGAGATGGACAGCATCTTCGAAATGTCAGACAGGACTTTCGAAACAACGGACAGGATCTTCGAAAAATCGGACAGGAGTTTCAAAGTGCTGAGATGCCCCCAGGAGGCGGCCATTAGTGGTCCCTGGGAGGAGACGGACGCACTGCGCACAGGCGCGCAGCGAGTCCAGTACGAGCTTGGAACTGGCGCCCTAGCGGAGGAGCTAGGGGGTGGAGGTATGCCAGGGGGTTGCCCTGAAGCCAGAGGGGGCTTGGGGTGGCTTCATGGCGGGGGCCAGTTCTTTTACTACTATCCAGACGAGGAGTAGGCTAGCCAGACATCAACAGCCTAACAATGTACCCAGGCCGAATATGGTACCCGAAATCCCTGGGACCCAGGTCGAGGAGATCAGGAGGCCATTACAGCGAGTGGTGCAGGGAAATGGCGGGGGCGGTGCGCGAGGGCTTGCTTTCCCCACACCAAACCTTACTTCAGAACACAAGTCCAGATAGCTGACAGTAGCCTGGACGCCGATATAGTCGATCGTCTGAAACTGGCTGGAATGTATTTCGAATCGCAAAACTCGGCGCATCGCAAAATCGGCGCCGAGATCTCGAGCCCCGGCGCTGGAGTGTCGGGAGCTTTCAGCGAGAACAGGGAAATGCACTTTAGTATTTAAGAAATCGCAGAAACGCGTTTCGCCCTACTTGACTTCTGACTGTTCAGCGGAACAGGTCAGATACGAGAGTACGTTACTTTTTTAAGCAATAGTTTCAGGTGTGAAACTATTAGCCTCTGCTCATTGTAGCTGTAGGCTAAGGTTCGAAGTGTCGAACTGCTGATTAATAGTGCGTCGATTCTGCGATCCATATAGAGTTTGATATACCTATTCCAGTGGAAAGCGACGTTGGGTATTTGCTGCAGTTTAGTATTGTATTGGAGTTGACACGACTATTTGATACCTGGTGTTTGGGAAGTGATTGATCACAAAACCAATCTACCTCCC
>WOGR01007505.1:0-12364 GCA_015342045.1 Leptinotarsa lineolata | reverse complement strand
TATCCAACCACTTCTTTCTACAAATTAGACTTTCTGATTTTCATATAGATTTCTAGATATTCTAAATTACCAAATGATGTATCCAATCACAACGTTTGCGTTTCTCTCAACCAAACAATGCCTTATTCCAAAATGAATCAACGGGTACGAATTTAAAAGAGGAAAGTCATTTGGCCAACTAATTGGCCTCCCCCCGTGAGAATTAAACTTCTTCGGAGAACAAGGTAATGGTAATAAGGAAAAGTGGAGATTGATTGGGGAATACAGTTAAACAAAACACTACAGATGAGGTATAATGGAGTTTGTGAGTTGAATCAACCCGCCGGGTTCAGTTAGTTCAATTTGGAGCGAAATTGGAATATACTGTTCCGAAAGTTGTAACTCAGATACTATTTCAGTATCACTGTAAATTCCTTTTGTGGTTCAATTCTGATTCTTCATTTTTTAGTATCGATTGGGACTGAAATGCTATTCTTGATGGCTTTTAGAGTTTCAACAATTGAAATGCAGCACTTTTGATCTATTGCCTCTGTCAGTGACTGATGGACCATCCCTTCAAATCAATATCATTAATTAGCTTCAGATTTATATATCTCAGAGCTGAAAATAAGGAATTGGCAATAAACAATTTATAGAGTGACTTTTACAGATTCAGTGATAAAATTATGGAAAACGACATATTTGTCATACATACGGTTTGTCAAATCCAAAAGTTGTCAGAAGCATTATTTCGGAAAATCGATATAAAAAACGCCAAGATGGGTTGATGGAATCGAAATAGCTGAAGTTCTAACGGAGATGCAGAATTATTGCAGGTGCATATCTTCCGAACCCACTCAGGCTATATTAGTTCCGAATATCTCCAGTAACCAGAGTAACCTTGAAAGAATATTTTTCCATATCTCGTTATACCAATATCCATTCAGTGATTATGACGACTGTTTCAAAAGTTCTGTCCGTTTTATTGTCATGTGTTTTTCTAGCTTCATATCTCAATAAATATTCAATTAACTGTGTAGTAGTATATATCGAATGATAGAGAATTTTGTACCCTACTAGCGAGCCGCCCAGGCTCCGCACAGGTATAATTCCGGTACCGCAGCAGCCGCTGTGTCCCTGCATTTTAAATCTGTAATATCTTCAAAAATATTCATATAAATTGCATGATGTGAAGAGCATACTGATCTATATCAAATGAACAATGTATTTAACGTACTTAATTGGATAAGGATTATTGCTGTATTGATTAAAATCGCTGCGCAAATAAGTCATTATTTCCCGAGGATAAAAATGATTATCGAGAGTTAACCCTGAGAGATAGACATATAACATTGCGTACTTTTTTGTAGATTATTTCAAGGTGTACAATACTGTGGAACATTTTTTGATCTCTCATAGGGTTTAGCTAGCGTTTATAATGTAAGCAAAAAAAATGATGATAATGATAATAACAACTTCATTCACATGAGTGAGAGTACATTTCTTTAAGGGAACAATTTGAATAAAGTGCCTAGGCGATAAGTGCTACTACACATGTTTCTCAAACAATTGTCAAGTATAATCTAATGAAAATAATACAAAAAAACATAACAATGAATGACAATTATATTGCATCACAGGAAATTTGAATAATCATTCAAAATATAATGAATTAGTTAAAATAATGTAATAATAATATAATGGAAAATTTGCTATGATGATATCATATTGCAGGAGAAATAACACGATCAAGTATTGAAGATGAATTGATAGAAACTAAGATGAGTAAATATTTGTGTAGGACCTATTTTATAAACTTCAATCTAGAAAATGTATCACGAAATTTCTATCATTCTCTAATATGATTTTTTTTTTTTTTTTTTTTTTTTTTGGAAAATGACTCATGATATATATTTCTTTTCGCTTCTGGTATTGTATCATAAAGTTTTGCAGCAGTGAGAGAGTATGCTCTTTGTGATATTGATTTTTCCATGTTAACTGGGTAAGTGAGTTTTTCACGATGTCGAGTGCTATACTTGTGATTTTGGACTAGTGCTTTATTTTTACTAAAGTGATATTTTTATATTTCTACAAAAATAGTATAGATGTCGGAGATTCATTACAGAGCATTCCTTATATAGTCGGTTTGTTCAAAAGCGTCCATCTTTCGAATAGATTAGTTTTAAAAATATTCTCTGAATAATTTCTGGTGAATTTGAATATACCTTTAAAACTGAGACCCACGCTGTAATACCGTATCTCAGGTGACTTTCCACTAAGGGGGAATATAGTTTTTCTACTTCCTTCGTTGGTAAACATGTTTTGAGTAGTCTAAATCTATACAGTATTGATTGGAGTTTTTCAATAGCATATTTTATATGAGCGTCCCATTTCAAACATCTATCGATATAAACCTAAATATTTGATTTCTTTCACAGAGTGAATTCCGATTATATATTGCCTTGTTGAAATGAGATTATATTCATTCACGAAAGAACTTATCCTATTTTTCAAAGACTTTAGATAGATGTCTAATGAGGGAAATATATCTATGGATATTTATTTGTGTTTTAGCACCTTTTTAATAGATTGGAGTTCCGATTGTAGTTTCAAACGCGTCAGGTTAGATACCCAACACCAAGGGTTGAAGTATAAAACGTAAAATTTATTTAAGTTCTTCCGCTCTGATTCCATCGATACCAACTGACTTATTAATTTTTAGGTCACCAATAACAGAACTCAATTCTTCTGAATCGGTTGGTGTTAAGACTAGTGAGTTGCCAAGAATATCGCTAACTGGTGCAAAACTATTGTTTATTACTATTCTGTTCGGAAGATTTTTTCCAATGTTGGTAAATTTTTTGTTGAATTCATTAGCTATTTGTATATAATTTGTTAATATTTCTCAGATGTCGTTTACAATCGATTCTATGTGTTTTGTTTTACTTTCACTCCCTGTATTTTTCATAATTAGTCATAGCTTTTTTTGTTACTTTTCATCTGATTTTTGTGATAGTTTCATTCAGCTTGATGTATTGCATTCGTGACAATATTTTTGTGATTTTTGTATTAGTTCTTTGATAAAGTACTATCGGTTGTTGAGTTGTTTTGAACGAGATATTTTTTATGTATCATTGACAATATAGAGTTAGTTAACCACGGATATATTTTAGTGTTTATCTTGAATATTATTCAACTTCAGTGCAATCGTTAAGAGCGTTTGAAATCGTAAAAGCAAAATTGTTAACTGCCCTATTTAGATTTTGTCATGAATAAATTATGTACCATTTCATGTCTTGTAATTTTCGTGGTTGAGTGGTCAGTTATATTCGTCTGCACAAGTGGTATAGTCATGTCTTCAATATCCTTTGTTTGTGATTTAATAAAAATATGATCAAGACATGAATTTATTCTTGTAGGTACAATAATTGTGGATTATATATAATATATATGAACTTTTCTCTTGAATCACTTTATATATTAAAAAAATGCAATAAAACCCGTTACGTAATTTCGAAGATCTAAGCATACATAGAGACAGACAGCAAGAATCGACTTTGTTTTACTCTATGTAGTGACCATAAATTATTGATGGTAATTTTTTCTAAATTCAAATTTTTTGACTCTTTCAGATTATTACTACTTATATGATGTCGTTAAGCTATTTTCGGTCAATTTTTGTCTACAAATTCAAATTGAACCAATGCGTTAATGAACACACTGTTCGACATTGGTTAGTGAAATTTCATTCCTGAGATTTCAGCTTCAGAGTTGAGTTCTGAAGTGGTCGACCTACAGTAATCTAGGATAAGGATTTGATTACTCTGATGGAGACTGACCCATATGCACTTTTCGACGTCATTCTTATTTGCTTTTGCAAACCGACACTTCTAATGAAAAGTGGAAACGTTCAGGACTATGGTTGGATACGGATGACTCACCAAGACACTTCTCAAAGGCGAAAACCCATCACCATAAAAAGACCATAGTGATCAGCGGCTGGTGTGATTTTTCACTAAAACTTTATGTAACCGGGCCAAACCATTACAGAAGAGTCCTATTGTAAAGATATCGAAAAAATACCAAATAAAATACCTTGGCATTGTTCTTGTTTTCACCTCAAGCTTCAATCAACATATACCCACGGCTATCCATAAAGTCATGAAACTGCTAAGGTTTATCAAACGGCTATCCCACGAAGTCACCGACTCAACTGCTATTGAAGCCCTTTATTGTTCACTGGTCCGTCCACACTTGGAGTATTGTTCTTCTGTCTAGTCTCCTCATTGTGTAACTTATATCAAGAACATCGAAAGTGTCCAACACAACTTTCTCACATACATAGCATATAAATCGAGTGTTCGTTGCGAGTATGAGTTGCTACAGCAATTACTGAGCATGTCCTCCCTGGAAACTAGGAGGAAACAGAGAGACCTGAAACTACTTCTCAATATCATTAACGGCAAATGCAGTTGAACGGAACTCCTAGAAAAAATTTATCTACATGTTCAAAACCGCTCAACTCGTCAGCAACAGACATTTTATGTACCATTTTATCGTTAAAACTACACATTCAACAGCTCCGTTCCATGAATAATTCGATAAGTCAATAGATACAATGATCTTGAGATGTTCAACACCTACTTGCATCATTTTGAAACTCAATTACGGAATACGATAGGTTTCCTTTTATGTTTCGGGATTTGGCAATCCTAGTGTTGCAATCTGGCAACTGACAGCTCTATTGTGAAGTTGGATATTTTTGAGGTTATACGTACTCAGAACTTTTTGACATACGAGCGCTATTTGTGTTGTTTACAGTAACTTGAAAGATTCATCTCGACCCAAAAATAAAATTAAATCTTGAACATTTTCGTTCGATTATTTTTTACAACTTTCGACGTGGATTAACTCAGCAACAGTGCATGGATAAACTTAATTCAATATTTGACGATGAAGCTCCATCAAGGAACAGTGCTTATCGATGGTATGGTAAATTTAATCGTGGTCGTAGTTCACTCCAAGACAAATTTCGTGAAGGTCGTCCAAAATCAGTAGTTGTTCTGAAAACCACTGATGCTGTGCGCGAACTGATATTGCAAGATCGTCATGTGATCTATCGTGAGATTGAGACAACCTTAGGCATTAATGGGACCAGCATACATTCAATATTGCATAAACATTTGACTGCCAAAAAAATTTGTTCACGTTGGATTCCACACAATTTGTCAATCGCTCAAAAAAAGGCTCGTGTTGATTGGTCGAAAGAAATGTCAAAAAAATACGATCGCGTTGCTTCGAAACACGTCTATGACATCGTGACAGGTGATGAATCGTGGATTTCCGCGAATGAGCCCGAAAGTAAACAGCAGTCGACTGTATGGGTGTTTCAAGATAAGCCAAATCCAATAAAAGTTGTTCGCGCACGGAGCACTTCCAAACAAATGGTCGCCTGTTTTTTTAGAAAAACTGGACATGTCGCAACCGTACCACTAGAACAACGCAGAATAGTCAATTCTGAGTAGTACACAGCTATTTGTATGCCAGTTGTCTCCCAACAAATCAGGAAAACCAACCGCCGAAGACGGATCACCTTTCACCATGACGATGCGAGCTCTCACACAACTGCATTTCTGAGCACCCAAAACATCGATTTGATTAGTCATCAGCCGTATAGTCCTGACTTGGCACCGAATGACTTCTTTTTATTCCCGTACGTAAAAAACAAACTGAGAGGTCAACGTTTTTCGACACCTGAATAAGCGGTTGCTGCATTCAAAATGCATGTTTTGGAGATACCTCAATCAGAGTGACAAAAGTGCTTCGACAATTGGTTCAAACGCATGCAAAAGTGTATAGATCTTCATGGGGAACATTTTGAAAAACAATAAAGTGATTTTCGATTATTGATATTTGTTCTTGTTCTCTAATCCCGAAATATAAAAGGCAACCAACGTGATTTAATATTCTCACCCAGTGTGACGTATAGTTGTTTGTCCAAACTGCTGGTCCCAGGCTTCGAGCAGGATTCATGCTAGCTCCTGTATAGGCCGCCTAGAAAATTAAAGTATGTTTAGATATGTGGCAACGCAGAGTTTTTTCAGGAAATTTTGATTAGGCCGGCTAGTTCTTCAGCATTTCGAGAATATACCGATTTTTAACGAAATTAAAAAGAAGTGAAATAATAAAGATTGAGGTGGTGGTCTGATACCACTGTATGTGTATTTTTTTATTGTACACACAATTCCCAATCAACGAAGTCTTTGCACCCTACTTTGTTTGTAAGTAGTGGTAGTGTGCTTCATATTTTTGGTCACCGGATCATAGATGCATATGTTGCACACCTCAAAATATGTTATTTATTTTTATGGATGATTCTCAAACATTTTACTTTAATCACTACTACGTGTTCTCTATCTGAAGCCAGTCACAGAAAAGACCCTTTCAAAATGTCTTCATTCACACATAGAATCGGTATCACTTCAAATTTCAGGCAATGCTGCCACCGGTTTCATCAGTTCCTTCAGACATACACGCCGATTTCAAGTATGACATTACTGAAAGTAGATATCTCTGTCTGTAACTGTCTTCTCACTCTACGTTTATCTATGACGTTGACGTATATTTGTATACCTAGCAGTAACATGAATGAAAATAATTTTAATAAACAATATGGACTTTAAATAGGTATCAGCATTTTGATTATGATTTATTTGTAGTACTACTGCAGACCGCTTTAAAGAATCCCACATCTGTGAAAATAGAAATTTTGAATAATTGGTATTTTACAATCTATAATTCAAATTGACGAAAAGGGACTCTTTGTTTTCAGATTGTCTTTCAAACGGTATGAAATGAAAAGTGGAAACATTTTATATGGTACACTATCATGGTTAATTTCGTTTGGTTTATGTTCAGTCGTTCTTCATCGGTCTATCACGTTTTAATATTCAGGAACACACGTTCATTCACTATATTAATATATTTGTCCTATACTAGTACAATTAGGTCGTTTGCATAGCCCAGAACTGCAATATATTACTACTGTAGGTGAAATGTATTTCCATATAAGACGATTTGGGCCAAGTGGATATATGCCCACTCTGTCTCTACAGGCAGAGGGAGCGATATCAAATATGTTGCTTGTCGTTCGCTTCAACTTTGTTCGAGATATTACTACGAAACATTTTCTTTATATCAATCGAAAGAGATATATTTCTAGATGAGATTAGCTGTTAGGAAATCTTTTTGGCTTTCTAGTTCTTCATATTTAGACAAAAAAATGTGGGTGTGGGAAAGAAAGTAATTATGTTCAAACTAAACTCTGTACATATTTGTAAAGAGTTTATTTTGGACCTAATTGTTATATTCCCACAATTTCTTTATGTCAACAAATCTTATGTAAAAATATTATTGAACACAAATAACTTACTGCCGAGACATTTAGCGATACAATGATGAGACCGATCCTCAGAGGTATCGAATCCGTTTTGTTGGAGTTTACTTGATCCCACGTCGCGCAAACTGCGATAACCAAGGCCGTTGTCAATATTATTTCAACTCCAAGAGCCTGAAATCATACAATGTCTTTAGTTTTGATGTGAGGGTGAGGGTTATATAAAGTATCAGCCAAAACTGACTGGCGAGCTCCGTGTTCACTCGTATTTATATTCTCAGAGGGTGTTGGTGGGGATGGCGGTGGAGGTGATGGTGGTGGGTGTTCATGCGAATGCTCACTCCTGATCAGTCAGCATTTTTGCTGGGTGGTTCTGATTGATCCACGTTGTTTACAGGTACGCTGCTGGTGGGATGTTGATGGAAGTTGTATTCTAGTCCATCTCTACCCTTCTTGAGTTTTGTATGCCACGTCCTGTTGATTCGTGTTCCTTCTTCTTTTCTGTTTAAATTATTGGGATGATCATACATCTCAATGGCCTCCCTATGAAGTCGTGTGTGGTAATGTGTTGAATTAGACATGACAGCAGTTTTCTCGTATTTTATCATGTGGTTTGTTTCTTCAAGGACATGTTCGGCATTGGTGGAATATAAACTGAGCCACAGGAACAGGGGATCCTGTAAACACCGGTGGATGTCAGAGGATCTTTTTGTCTTTGAGCAGTTTTCCATTGCGGTCTGTGACTTTGTTTATATGAAGTGCCCACCATTGGCGGCTGGATTTTGGACGAAGTTGGAGTATTTCTTCTTCTAGGATTTGAAGTACGTCTAATTTCTTGGTCTGGTTGACGAAGTTCTTCTTCAAGAAAATGTGGCTCACAAATCCTGGTGGCATGATCGACAAGGGTTTTCATCATAGCATGCTTTTGCCGTGGATGGTAGTTTGACTCCTTGTTGAGATACCGATCAGTACGAGTAAGCTTGCGATAAACTGTTAGACCTACTTTTCAATAATTTTTTCTGCTGGCCAGAGCATGATAGGAATTGATATGGCATATAAACTGTTTCAATGCTAGTTTCCTATGGCTCCAAAGAGTGAAATTGTCATCAACGTATCAAAACCAACAGGTAGGTTCCAATGGAGCGGTATTGAAAGCTTTTTTCTCAAAAACTTCCATGTAGAAATTTGTAACCACAGGGCTGAGAGGACTTCCCATGGCGACTGCATCCATTTGTTCATGGAAAAAGTTATTCAATTGGAAATATGTAATGGTAAGAAAAGATTCCTTCTGATATTTTTTTGTTGTGCTGTCTCATTGACTTATAATACGATGAAGAGAGAAATTACTTCGGAACTAACCAGAATATCATTGGATTCAAAGCACAAATTTGTAGTATTTGATGTAAGACTCTCTTTTTCCTACATATGGACCAGTATGTTCGTTAAGTATTTTGCAAGGGTTTAAGTAGGTGAACTGATTGCGTTGACAATTGGATGAAGAGGAAGGTTTGACTCTGTGGAGTCTAGGTAGTGAACCTTCAGACTTCTAAAGTTGGAGCTTGTCTTCAGTTGGAGTTGAAAAATATTCCATGACTTTTGGTTTTCTTCAGTACCTTGGGTCCTTGGGTCACGTTTGAGCAACCTACAAGAGGCTGAAGCGTGACCCGGAAATAATGTTTGCCGCAGTAGCAGATGAATCATTAGATACTACAAGTCCCATTCGACAACGGCCTGTTAGCCCGGATTTCGTTTCCTCTAATTATATTAGAGGAAGAAGCAATTGATTTAGGTAGATCATAAAGAGAATTAGTCTTGAAAACAGTTTCTTGGGGAATTTCATGAACTCGGTTTTCAAATTACTCATTGTATTATCTATACTGGCCCTATATTTACTCCCACTCAAATAGCTTTAGAAGAGTTTGTACGTTGTTTCACATATAGCAATATTTTCCAATCAATAACAAGAAACATCCTTTCTCTTCGTGATTTTTTGATATTTGACTTATCTCACCTGCCATTCTGTTACATTTCTCCGGGGTACATTGAGACAAACTCCAGGTACAGTAGAATTCCCGACAATGAAGGACTCACTAGGGGTCAATATCTATAAATTAGTAAGTGTATCATTATTAAGTTTCGCTTACTCGATTACGCTACCTTATGAAATCCGGATCCTGCGAGACATCCGAGAATTTGGCAGATTACGTAAACAGGAACTTGTTTCGCTGTTACTTCGTCGAGGATGAACGCAGCCATGGTAACCACTGGATTCACGTGAGCTCCAGATATGTGACCAAACATCTGAAAAATTTGAATCAACCCCTTAAATAGTTAATAGTTGACACATCTGATGTAGAATGAGTTAAATAAAAAAAATCCACTTGTATTGGGAGGTTCTTGGACATATATTGAAAATATGCGAATTTTGAATATCGGGTTTTTTGTACTCATAAAATCAGCCATATAACTCATAATACCAATAAACAAAAAGAAAAGAGCCAGTTATATATCCTCCTTCTTCTCCCTCTCTCTCTCTCTCTCTCTTCCTATGCCCTTCATATTTTCAACATGGTCGCAGCTTCCCAAAGGAAAAAATCCTTAAAAAGTGAATTTTATTTCTAGTCGGTATCAGAAGAAATGGTGAATGAGAACAAAAGGGTAATAATTTAATAACAGAACCACTCCCCTTTCCACAACATGAGTGGCATGTATATATTAGGGAAGTGTTACGAGGATTGGAAGAAGCGATGGCACAAATGCATAATGTCTTATGGGGAATTTACTTCTACACTTACCTGAATTATGACGACGAGTGCCAATCCTGCCGCCATACTAACATGCAGGGAAGAAATATCTCCTTGAACGCCCATCGTGCAGCCAGTGCATGATAGAAAAAGCAATAAGGCCGTTCCAAAAAATTCTGCCAATCCCATTCTGATCAAATCTGCTGAAGAGATTGGTTTGCTGTTTTCTTTTTTGCCTGTAGAAGAAATATGTTTGTTTTTTATCAGTCTATTCTAGTTACTCACTACCCTAAAATGTAAGAAAACAGAGTTCTGTCAACATTATCAATCGTAATGTTTTGAAATTATTTTATATCACGCCAGTTCATTATTGTGTTTTTATTGATTGGTTACCAACTACAAATAGTACACTAACATTCATTTTTTGAAGATATTTTTTCCTATAAATATCCTTCAGCAACCGACGAACTCTTCCATCCACCGTGGCGCTTCAATATGGTCATATTGACTTGCTTCGCCACTTGACTTGCAATGAACGGTATTTTTTCAACTGTATTTTTTCTAGCTGGCTCTAGGGTACAGCGACCTTTTATGAAAAACCTTGCGGCCTTAAAGGCTTTTAGTCTTTTATAAGCTTCAAACTGTTCGTTTTTCATCACCAACAGTGATAAAAACATGCTTCTTATCTGTTTTTGTCTCTGGTGTATATGTTCACGTTGAAAACTGATTTTCAATCTCCTATGTGTATAGCTTCCAAATTCACAAGTTCTTATCCTCGACACCCATAAAAAACATTAAATATTAATGCAACTTTGATAATTGAAAACATATTATTCAGTGCCACATGAATGAATTTCAAAACGTCTTCTCCGAACACAACTCAAGACTCTTTTGTTTGGTATTCTTTATACTTTTGCTTCAAATTCTCGTTCAACTTATGGCATTTAGTGATACAACGGAAGGCGTTAAAATACCCCTACCGGATGAGGACTCACTCGTAGAGGTAAGAGTCGTCCTAAATTTCGCCTCATTCTTAGGTATGTGTATCCATAACGAAAGAATATATATCGCCACTTGGTGTCACTCGCGGAACCTTCGAGAAATCGGGCGCTCTATCATCATAAGAAGCCTTGTCACAATAATGCTGGGCTCTGTGGCGATGAACCTCATTTCTATAACTACAGTAACCTACAGAGTACTAAACGACACCATATGTCCTCCCTGTAACATCTGATCAAGAGCAAGAGCTTAACGATTCTACAACACTTGATCCTCGTAACAAACCTGAGACGCTAGATGGAGCAGCCTGGTCTCTCTAAGGCCAGAATATTTTTTAAATTTGCCTTACAGAAGCACAATCTGCATTAGGAGAGGAAACAAAATTTTCCTGGGGTCAGCAAATGCTTCTGCTCAGAAGAGAAAAAGCCCAGCTTGGCTAAATCTAATGTCTAGCTGGTGTCCTCAAATAGGTAGGTGTATGCTTATGGGTGAGAAGTTTGCACCTTGAATGTCAAACATCCTCAATGTCGACCAGAAACCCCTCTTCAAAATTCCATGTTGTTGTCATGGATAATATTCCAGAATACGGTACAAAAGAACGATTCCAAGAGTTCACCAAAGTATCCATTCAGCACAGTGGCTTCAATAAGTTCAACACAATGTTCTGCTATTTAGTTTAGTAACTTGTCTTAATCTCTGTCTCCTGATTCATCGAGTTGCTTTTGACGCTTTTTTGAAATTTCGTCAGGAACTCTAAGACTTTCCTGCATTTTAAATTATCAAGTTTGACAGCTTGAGAAATTTGTTCCTCCAATAAATAAATATATCATTTTCTTAGCAACGATTATTAACCAAATATTATAAAACTGAAACTTCGTTTGAATACAATTGTATTTTCAGTTTTTTTATATTTATATTTATATATGTATTGTATATTGTGAATGCAATAACAGACTAGTATGACAAAAGTTTGTATGCACCGCATGTATTAATGTAGGCGTATGCCTCAGGCCAAAGAACATTTACCTAATAAATAACAATTTACTAAACCGACAATGCTGCAATTGAAATTTTTTAGAAAGTGGGAAATTGAGCCCTGAGACTACAGAGTTGGTATTTTCGAATCAGTTTTGAAGTTTCTTTTCCACTTATGAACCTTCAGGGAAGGTGTTTTTTTTTCTTCATACTTTGTTGTATGATTATGAAAGCTTCTTACTCCCATACAATTTGTACTGAGTGTTCATTA
>WOGR01007504.1:0-12366 GCA_015342045.1 Leptinotarsa lineolata | reverse complement strand
GCTTTTGAGAAGCTTGGAACACTATTGTATGTTTAGGGGCGGAGCTCCCTACATGAGAACATTACTCCAGAGAAGATCTGATCTGAGCTTTATAAAGCATTAAAAGTTGATGGGAGTGTACAGTTTTCTGGTTCGGAATAGTGTTCCAAGCTTGTGAGAAGCAGCCCTTGCAATTCCAGCAACATGGTTGTACCAAGACATATGAATGCCCATTTTAACACCCACCAAACTTATCGAAGCAGAATTGTCTGTCCTGACATTATTATATCCGGTTCAGAGACATTCATCTTTATGGAGAAAAACAGTGCCTGGGTTTTCGTGGCATTGAATTTAACCTGGTTACTTTCACCCCAATCCGAAATTACTTCTAGATCCTCATTAAGATATGCAACCTCCTGCTGCCGGTGAAGATGTGCATCCGCAACCGATTTCCTGGTATCCAAATGAAATGACAAGACAAGTGCGCTGTCATCAGCAAAGCAATATATTGGATTCTTCATTTTTTCCAATAAGTCGTTGATATACAATAAAAAGTGGGTTGGAGACAATATGATCCCTAGGGAACACCAGCGTTGATGGTAAAAGTATCTGAGAGACATCAATCGACGGCCACTCGCAGGGAACGTTCTTTCAGGAAACTTGAGAGTCATACACAAAAATTATCCGAAAACCCAAGCATCGACGTTTGGCTAGCAAACCCTCATGCCACACACGATCATAGGCCTTAGAAATACCAAGCGCAACAGCTCTTGACTCTCATTGATTCTCGATTGCGTTATTCCAAATATGGGTGACATACGATAGAAGGTCGCCTTTTTTTCCGAAAGCCATATTGATAGTCGCTCAAGATTTTAAAGCCTTCCGAATATTCAAGGATATGGTGGTTTACGGCTTTCTCCAAGATTTTTGATATCACTGATAGCAAAACGACTAGTCTATAGTTATTTAGAAGATTCTTCTTGCCCTTTTTGAGAATAGGTTGAACGCGAGCAATCTTCCAACAACAGGGAAAAACACTTTTCTTGTAAGACAGGTTGAAAAGTCTGCAAAATACTTGTGCGAGTGCATTTGTGCACTTTTTGAGTACGATGACAGGCATTTCATCAGGACCAGACACCTTGTTGATATTGAGCTGTTTCAGAATTTGCCTAACCAGATGTTGTCGAGAAGTTATTTGTGGTATTATGGATTCTAGTGTGGGAATAGTGGGTGGTGCCTTTTCCAGAAAATCGACTGTGGAGTAGGACGCAAATTGTTCAGCTAGTAGATTTTCTTTTTCTATGGCTGTTGTTGCAATTGAACCATCCGCTTGGGTTAGCGGTGTAATTTTAGATTTTGTGAAGTTTTGTTCAACAGCCTCAGCTACCGACCAGAAGGATCTAGACCCGTTAAGATTGACAAACAGTTTATCCCAAATTCTCTGATTGTAAAGTTCTTTGCTTCCATTCGTTCTGAGTTTACAGCTGTTGCGAGCATCAATAAACCTAGTTCGGTTTTCGGTACAGAGATTTTTCCGCCACTGCTGGTAGACGAGATTTTGGAGGCGATAGCTTGCTCGCAATTTTTTTTTGAACCAAGGTTTGCCGTTAGAACTTAGTTTCATTGAAAAAGAAATATTTGCATCCATGTATGAAAGAATAACTACCGTGACTTCAAGTTGATGGATCTTTAGCGCTGAAGCAAACATCTAGCCAGGAAAAATTTCGGAAATGGTCTTGAAGATCCTCCCACTTGGCCGATCTGTAATGCCAAACTTTGCGCGCCTTAATTTGAGCCACATATCATGAAAGTTTTGGTGTTCCAGCATTTCCTCTCGTTGACAGGAGAGATCGCTTCGGAAAAAAATATTCCAAAGTTACGTCTGAATCGGGAGTGGAAATCATAGCCGGGACATCGAAAATTGACGGTGTTTGTTGAAGCACTGACTTTGGTTTCCGTGTGAGCGAGAATATGAGGACTATTTGTTTGCAGATGTTGGTGCATTGATTTGGTATTTGAGTTAAGTCCTCCGATGTTGCAGACATCGATTTTGAAGTTTGGCACCAATAATCCACCCATGCCCTTCCCAAAGGTGAAAACCCACCAAAAAAAAGACCATGTTTATTGTATGGTACTCAGCGGCTGGTATGGTTCACTATAACTTTACACAACCGGGCAAAAAAATTACAGCAGAGTCTTATTGTGAGGAAATTGACGAAATGTTTCTAAAATTGCGTCAGCAGCAGCCGGTATTGGTCAACAGAGGTCCAATATTGTTCATCGACAACGCCTGTCCGCACGTCCAAAAATTGACCGCCAATTGACTACCATCTTTCGACTTCATCGAATTCCGAGCACACAATTTGTATACTCACGGAATTAATCGACTTACGTTGACAAAAGTGCACTTATTTCGATTAAATTGAATAAGTGTTCATTGATATATAACAGTTTAAAGTAGACTCATAAAAACGGACAAAACTTTTGAAATACTTCAATAAGATGAATGAAAACACTTTTTTTGTTTAATTTCCACTACGTTTATTTATTCTTACGAGCGGTTTCGGGGTTTAGCTCATTATCAAGTGAAACTAACTAACTTGATAACTTGATAATGGGCTAAACCCCGAAACCGGTCGTAAGAATAAATAAACGTAGTGGAAATTAGACAAGAAAAGTGTTTTCATTTATTTTATTAAAGTGGTCATGAATTTCTACAAAATAAACAAGTCATCAATAACACAGACTTTTGAAATAGCCTAATGTCAAATTAACATGTGTAGAATGTGGACTACTTTTGTAGTAAACTACCACGTGTGGTATATGCTTTGGATAATAAAATTTATTTATAAGGAAGTGAGTATCAGCAATAAACTCAGAATAAAATGAACTTGCCTCTCACAGCTTAACATATTGAAAACCAAAACAGAATAAACGCTCGGTATAGATGAAATCGGCTATCATTTGAATTTTCATCTTTTTTGTACATATCATTACCTGTTATAACTATTTGAACAATTTTTTTTCAGAACGATCAACAAGTTTCAAGAGTCATTTTCTTTATGTTTGTTACTGTACTGTATGAATAAAATAGAAATAATTATTATTGATTTGCTTTTCTGTGGGATGTGTGATTTTTGGCTTTGAAATTTATTCATTCGCCCTTTACATTTGTGAACATATTCAAATTTGCTCATCTTCATCAACATAATTTTTAATTTCAGTCAGACTCAAGAACTGTTGAAGACCCATGACTTAAGCACAGCAGCAGCTTTACTGCAGCAGAGTAATCGTTTCCTACAAACAGATGTCAAGACTTGGAAAAATCATATACCTAAACAACACGGAGCTGCTCGTCTTTTCAATTACATGGAAGCAAGCGATGGATCAGAACCTGAAAGCGAACCTCGATCAGCTGAAGACATGAGCAGAGTTAACCTGACCCACAGAATCCAGTCGGATTTTCCTGAGGCGGGAGATGTTGGTAGCCAGGCTGACGAGGACAATGGAGAAGAAATGGAACTTCCCTTATTCGTCTGCCAAACGTGCGGTTGCGAGTTCGAGGATGACTTGTCTCTCGATACACACCAGTACACGCACCGGCACAGTGCCACATCTCCCGCCAAAATTGACGATTCCAAAGAGAATGTCGATCCAGATTTGAAGTATCGTTGTCGTTTGTGTGACTCAGCCTTCGACAACCAGTTCCTGATTATTACGCACATGCTGTACCATTCTAGTCTAGCTTCGAAAGCGAATTTACCAATTTTATCGAATGGAAAACGACCTAGAAAACAGGTTCATCCAAAGAAGATTGTTCTACCCTTTTGGGACACCGATGAGGTAGAGGTACTGAGGCATTTGAACAGCAAGTTGAGGAAGTGGCGAGGAGCTGGACTTTCTCCTTCCGGCGGTATTAATAAGTTAGTTGACAAATATATGGCTCAGTTAGTGACTCGGCGTGGACTTACCTGCACTTGGTGCAAAAATACGGGTTTGAGCAGGTATCACACCAAAAGAAGTCTTGCGCTTCATTATTTGTGGAGGCATTCTAGAAAAAGATATCAATGTGAGCACTGTGATATGGTTTTTCGGCATAGATACCAGTGTGTGTTACATAGCAGTCGTGCACATACGAACCAGAAGACGCAACTTGTGCCTATGGTGCTTCCCAAAGAAGCAACTCATTTGACACTAGGTGCTGAATCTGTAGGTTCTTCCCAGGACACCAATCTTTTCTTCACTAACTCCCATACTGTTTATGTACCTGATACAACAATGTCTAATGCACATAAGATAGGAATGTCCTTTTTTGACCATTCATTCATCCATTCGACTAATGCTATAAATAATCATATGCCAATTATTATACCAACTTTCCCACCTAACTGAATTCAGTTTTAGAATCAGATCAGGTTCTACTAAAGAAGTGACCTTTGAAAAATCTCTCTGTAGGCTATATTTTCCAAAATTATTACCTAAACGTGTTTTCATTTTGTACAAAATCGAATTTGATACCATGTGAGAAGTTGTCGTTTTTATACAATATTTTCTCTTTGACGTTTTCAAAAATTGAAACGTGTGCAATATTTGTTCGTTATATTTATTTTAACTCTTTATAAATTTTTTGTTACAGAAAAACATAAGCCATCTCGAAATCCAGACATGTAATATTGATATGATAATAGACAGACTATCCCCTTGGTGGGGTACAATCTTGAGCAGGATTGGAGTCAAGTGATGATTTATTTGAAAGGTCATAGATTTCTCTTTTCAGTGCTATATTCAAGCTACTCTTTTATCGAAAGGGTCACTCTTTCTGAGCACAGCTTTGAGGTTTTGACCTGGAACAGTGAGACGTTGAAAGTTTACTTACTACCAATTCACTTTAACAAGTGTTTAAAACAGTATCATGCTTCCATTATTTTCTCAAAGCAGTTTTGGGCATTGTGAAGCATTTTTGTTGCAATGTGCTGATATTCAGCAATAGTGAATGGTCTTGAATCAGGTGACCGTAAGGGCCAATTAGCTGGTCCAATTCGACCAATCCATCTACCAGAACAAATTTCATTCAAATACTAACAAGAAGGAGAATGAAATATCATCGATACTTAGTGAACTTAGTGTCCGATACGATACTTGGTATCGTATCGGGCAGTAAGTTCATGACTTCTACCAATTGCAAGTAGGAAGATAGCAAAAACTGCGTTTAGTTTTCTATTGCAAGTATCGAAATCCAAGTCTTATATTTTGAATGAAGAAGTGAAGCAATTATAGGCCTTTTTGTAATAGCTAAGTGGGTTTTTCAATAGTAAAGAAAACCATAATTTTGCTGAGTGTTTGACATTCAAGTGGTATACCAGATATCAGAGCTAGAAACTTCATAGATGTTTAGCTGTTTCGGGTGTCATTTTGTTAGACGCTGTTGATTCACACATGCGTATTGTACAAATGATGGGTAATCTTTTCTTCTGAAAATTCACTACGCAATAAAATACAAATTCATCAGCAAGTTTGCATTTTGTTGCCAGCATCTTATGGGGTTATGATTTTTGGTGATATAATTTTTATGCCAAGATTCTGAGGCAACAGTTTGCTGGTGTCTTTAGTTGAACACAAATAACAAATACTCTGAAGCATATATTGATGCATCACCGAGATCAAAACTAATTTCCTTATTTCAGTTTTGTGAAAGATGCTTTAATTAGTAATAAAAGCGAAGCATTTTTGTTTTCCTATTTTTTAAAACATATACAGTTGGTTACTCTAACATTTATATCATCTATCATCCCGACGATTAAATTTCATTGCGATTCATTACCAGAAGTTTTGAAATGTGTGAATGAATGAAATCCTGTTTGGTTCAAGTACAATAATGGGGAATATTTTTAAACAAGATCATATTTCGAATGTGAAGCGGTTTTTGAGATGGCATTATGTATTTCGACAAAATTATGTTGGTACATGTTTATTGTAAAGACTGCAATATTTTTGAAGAATAAATGTATTATGTTACTGTTTATCATTAAAATGATATTATATTTTGTTTAATATTATATGTCTTGTAACGTGTTTTGTATTATTGATGAAAATAAACATCAAATGTAAAGGTTTTTTCTTACAACGTTTTTTATTGTAATCACATACTACATTTTAGTATATATAAAAGTCGTTGATAAAAAATATTGCTTGAGAAATTCGTTGGGAAAGCTTTTCCGTTAAGAATGTTCAGTAGCAATTGAAGGAAAAGTTTTTAAAAATAAATATAATCTACAGCAATATCAACTCAATATAGTCACTTCTCTGGTTAATGAATCTGTGAATTCCAAATAATAACTATATCAGTCTATAACTGATGAACTATAGTTGATGAATGATAGCTAAAACACTCAAAAGTACTGCTTGATATATTTGGTGATGGCACAGTCTACAGCAAACTGTAGATACCCATATAGGAGGGTGGTCCCAGAAGCAGCCGGCCCAGCAAAGAAAACACTAAAATTTTGGAGAAAATGTATTTATTCTTCAACATAATCTCCTTGCAGCATTATACACTCTTCCCAGCGATGTTCAATGAGTTCAATACCGTTTTTATAACAAGAAATGCTCCTCGAAATAGTCATTAAGTGCTGACATCACTTCTTCATCGTTGGAAAATCTTTGACCACTGACTCATTTTTTCAAGTTTGGGAACAGAAAATAATCCGAAGGGGTTCAATCTGGCGAGTAGGCTGAATGAGGTAGCAATTCAAACTTTAATTCGATCATTTGATCATTGCGATAATGGATTTGTGAGCCGGTGTATTACCTTGATGGAACAACACTTTGATCTTAACCAACTGTTGCCGTTTTTGCTTGATTTCTTCACGTGTCAGCAAGTTCGCATAATACTCTCCGTTGATAGTTTCACCTTTTCTAAGATAGTTAATGAAAATTATCCCATACGCATCCCAAAAAACCGATGCCATGCAGATGAAACTGTCTTTACCTTTTTTAGAGTCGGTTCTCCTCTTTGAGTCAACTGTTTTGATTGTTTTTTCCTTTCTTCGCTAAACACTCAATTGAAACATCTTCGAGTGTGAGCAAACGCGGCATTCATCTTGCACACAGCTTTATCATGTCCAAATTTTCAGATAATATATGCACACTTGTCTCGTCGTTCCATTTGGATTCCAAAACTTCGGCCGCGGATGCACATCTTCACCGGCAGCAGATCTAGAAGTTATTTAGAACTGGGATGAAAGTAACCAGGTTCAATTCAATGCCACAAAAACCCAGGTATCAGTTTTCTACAAAAAGATGAATGTCTCCGAACCGGATATAATTATGTTAGGACAGACAATTCCGATTTCTGCTTGGAAAAGTTTGTAGGGTAACCCCCTTGGTCTTGCGGAGGTCTTGTTCGACCTGTTGATTGTGCAGTACTGTCAGTTATTGATGCTGAAGGTAGTGAAGGTATGACTGACAGAAATTCCCCAACCAATCTTCACTAGTAATCTCTTTTCCATTACATGATAGAAGGGATAGATTTTTTTCACTAATTCATATGCAAATTTTCGTGACTTAAATATCAGCAACTCTATTTTGGTAATTTTCCAATGCAAGCTCTTCCTCGTCACTAAATATTTGTCTATTTTTTATGTAGCCAACGATCTCCAAAGTCAGTTGAGATCTCGACAGTTCGGGAATGCTTCCAAATGTTTTTCTCATATTTACCACGTGGCGTTGATGTGTTTTATACGGTATAGCGAATTACTTTGCTCTTTTCATGGAAGACAACTTCTTGACATGCTCTATCCAATACATCTTCAGGCATGCTTCCGCGATTTGATTTTGGTTTCGTCCGCATCATTGTAAAACAAAAAATTTGGTTTGAAATAGCATGTAATACTAGTTGCATTTTATGTCTAGCATATCAAAAATAGTATGGGTCAGGTTGACTAGGTAGTCACCCAGCCCCTTTATGAATTAGTCAACCAGCCCCAAACTACATTGCAATGTTTAACCACGGCCCATAATCTTCGAAAAGCGTCTTGATCAAAAAGAATAAGGCAGTATACAAAGATCAGGAAACAAACATTCGTATTGAACACTTTGACAAGCAATTACAATAGAATGAATAGGAATTATAATAAATAAAATTAAAACAAAAATAGTTACATACATCTCTTGATTTACAAAATATGCTATCACCGGTATTTCAGGAGATTGAGCAGGAGGGATAACGGATGTTCTCACCTAGTTGGCCGATGCAAAACGTTTGCGTAGCTTGCTTTTGACAGTTAGTCTACCTGCCCCTATAGTCAACCATCTCAGGTCTCCCCTATATATCCCGAATCAAAACCTTGGAACACTGTTCCGAACCGGAAAGCTGTACACACCTCAGCAACTTTTGATCCTTTATAAAGCTCGATCAGACCTTCTTTGGAGTATTGTTCTCATGTATGGAGCTCCGCCCCTAAGCCTGAAGCTGCTGGATTCCATCCAGAAAAGAGCTATCCCCCTGATTGGAAACGCGAAAATCAATTGCAACCTCGATAGTCTGGAACATCGAAGAAAGGTTGGAGATTTGTCTCTCTTCTATAGATACGTTCACGGAAGTTGCTCAAGTGACTTGTCACATTTGATTCCACCAAGAGTGGTATACCAGAAATATGCGAAGGACTGTGGCTGCTTATCGTTTCGAGGTTTAACCCAGTACACCTCGAACTTCATTGTTCAAGGACTCTTTCATTTGGAGAACTGCATTTTGTCTGGAATAAACTTCATGAGAACGTTTTTCCAAATGGATTTAATCTCCAGCGACTCAAATCCAATGTGAATCGTTACTTTCGCACAGGCACCGCTCCTAGAGCGTCTTAAGGATTATCCTGTAGCGCTTGTGTTTTGTATTTAAAAAAAAACCGTTTCTGGAGTCGTCACCTCATTTGGTCGACCAAAGATATTTTTCAAACAACTACCGCCATCTCTACGTCAGGCCGGGTACTTCTTGGACCATCTTTGTGATGGATTGAACATACTGCGGTGTCAAAAAAGAACAGAATTGGTGAATGAAATGCAAAATAAGTATTATTCATCCAAATTACTGAATATGAGCCTCACGTGCTATCCTGAACCTATCAAATTTGATGTTTTCTATACTCTCACTTCGATTTTTTCTGTTTTTCACCGAAAGAAGGCAATTTTTGGGTGTGCATAGTGTAGAAGTTCAACGAAAGTAAGTCTTGGATGAGATATGAAGGACTCGTATCATTCGAAGTATCAATAGAGAGCTGGAGGTGTACCAGTATTGAATGAATAATTGAACAACTTTTTCTTGGTGCATTTTTCTGAATTTCAATTCGCCTTCTAAAAATCTTCCCAAGAATCTAAAATTTGGTAGGTTCAAAGTGTAACGTGAAAAAGTAAAAACTAACTGCAAAGTCAAATTTGAATTATACCTATTGATTGAAAAAAATCTCATTGAAGCAGGGTTTAGTGATGTGCAGGTCACTTTCTGCTATGAAAAAATTGACTTAAATTTAATTTAGGAACATTTGGAAAATTCAATAATCAGTCATGGTTTTGACAGAAACTAAATCATATTACATTCATTATATGAATCGTTTCAGTTGATTTGATTAAACCTCAGTCATTCATCACAACAATATTTTTCAGCAGTCTTGAATTATTTTATTATATTCCTTGTTATTGACAATATCATAAATTGCAATTCACTTTATTTAATTAAAAATTCTTATTTGAAAGATATTTAAATTCTTCAAATAATGCATACTCAGAATATTACATTTTGAAGACAAGTTTTCATAAACACTTTCCGAATATGTTATAATATGTTATTTGATTTTGTTTCATCCTGGGAAGAGAAAAAACATAATATCGTATAGAATCACTGGATGAACTAATAAACAGCATCTAATCAACACGTATTTATTCTTCAACATAACATAATCAATTTATTATACATAACATCTATATTCTCAATAATTCTAGTTTCAATGGTGAGTTGTATGTGTTCCCTAAATATTGACTCAGTATTCCAAAAAACCAAACGCTATCTCTACTTTTGGAAAACCCAACATCTATAAAATGATACATACAGAGCAATGTACGAGTATTTACATAGATACATTTTTCACGTCTAAACTAATACATATCTATTTTCGTATACTACTTTTTGCACTCAACAACAGTAGTGGAAAATTATTGCATTCGAATCAGATATGAAATTCGACTTGATTGAAAAAAAAAGGACTTATGTGCGAGATACATATAAAATTACTACAGCAGTGTACTATAATTTAACTTTTGTATAAAGCAAGGCTTTCAGTTAGGAGGTTAGTACCTACAATGTTTTCTTACTCGACAGTTTTCAATTATCTTGAGCCCAAATAATTTCAATTCAAATGTCCACTTTGTTGTAGAGTGATAAGAATATATTGGGTAAACCAAGCCCATTATAACCCCTTCAATTCGCTATATCAAAAGAGCTGTCTATCCCCCATCAAATTCATTACTCACTATTTGAAGAATTATGGATTTCAATCCAGTCTTGTGTTGTGAGAAATTGGAAAGTGCAACTTTCAAGAACAAATTGTTATTTCAGAACTCTGGAACAAAATAATATGCATCACATTCAAAACATTCTGGAGTTATACTGGGAATGCATTTTCTTGCCATCTGTATACTTGCAAGTAACTGGTTATGGAGCTGTAAATTTTTATAGTGATCAATGTGATGTTTTCATTTCCAGAACGAATCTATTGAGAATTACGTTTTTCAATAACAAAACTGCTAAGTCTCTCGACGATACAAATAACGGTTTTTTGTTAAAAAAACACATATGTTCTATGAAGGGATTGTTATTATTTTTTCGTATCAAACCAGGTATTGAAATATTGGTGTACTATTAAATAACGAAGTTGGATATCATGGGTTACATGTTTGATAATGCCAACCCTATTTGAATTTTCAGAAGATTAAACACATCCGTTTTCAAAGATTTTTGATATATTACCAAATTTTTGTCAATTTTCATTAAAATGGCTAGAAATTTATTTGCAGAGTTGAGTACTTTGGCAATATCAGAATATTACTATAATTTCTTCAAAAAACTGTCTTCAAAACATCTTCGCTGTTACATCACCAACTCTAGTATCTTTTTCCATTTTTCATTCTCTTGATGGGTCTAGGTCTTTTCCAGTTTTGTTGAAATATCCTCATCTTATCATATTCCATTACTTCATCATTGCTTTCAACTGTAACTATTACTGCCAATGTAAATGTAAGATCTCGTTGTCGTTTGTATGGAGACGACAGCAGGCTAGCGGTGATACCCATTTGAATCTATTTTTTTATTACAGATGATTAAAATGTGATTCATTCGGGTTAATCCTCACAACTTTCGACTTCTGAGGGTTGTTCTTCGTAAAAGGGGCGACAGCTGATTGACGATAGAACAGTTTTTTCAAATCCTGGATAAAATGAAGTGCATGTAGGCGATTTATCGTTTTGAAAAATGTATAATCATTTCCTGATGGGGCTACATTATTGATTTATGGATTTCGAGAAGAAGAGATTTGCAGTTTTATTGATTTTCTTCATATTGTTTATCATATTGACTCCACAACTTTCAGATATTCAAATGAAAAAGCTATATTTTCTTTTTCATCAAAATTTATATTCTCTGACACTGTATCTGTGAATGGAAAAATTACTGTATTATCATATAATAATGACACTCACTTGCTCGACTAAACCTGCTTCCAGAATTATTCGGAAGTGCTGCTGCATGCTGAAAATTCTACAGGTGTTTGACACATATTAAGGTCGTGAAAGTGGAAAAGACTATTTACTGATGTTAAATATAATAAAATGTCTGTGGATAACACAGGCCAACGATGAAAAAACTTTTTTACTCAAAACACCTTATTTTTTAGGGTGCTAAATCCAAATATGACACTTATTAAGCCATTTTTTCACATTTACACATCAATATATTGAATTTTTTGATTTATTAAAGAACTTAACAGCTGAATTGCTTGGTTCTAGACTAAAAGAAAAGAACCTGTTGGCAGTTGGAACTAGCATATATGTGTATAGGAAGAGAGAACTGCAGTTTTTGACATTTTTTGAACAAGAAGGTGATTTAGTGTACTGCTCAGACATTCCAGGTCTGATCAAAGATTTTGGTGTTGAATACAAAAATAAGACTGAAGGCTGTTTATTAATTCTTCCAAAACTAGTTCAAAAGCTGTTTTATTACACAATAGTTAACAATTATGCATCTATACCTGTTAGCCATTCTGTACAAATGAAAGAGGCCTATGAAAATCTAGAAATAGTGTTGAATAAAATTGGCTACTTTAGAAGATATGTGATGACTTG
>WOGR01007503.1:0-12368 GCA_015342045.1 Leptinotarsa lineolata | reverse complement strand
CATTTTTCCTGCCATAGAAACCAAGCAAAGCCTACGCGTTCAAGATGGTAAATGAATTGAGATGCTACTTAATCATACCAAATTATACAACAATCGAATTTTGATCAAAAACTGATATTTGCGTTACCAGGATTGAGAATTATAAAAATATTACGAATTATAATTGATTAGGGAAAAATAAGCCTTGAAAGATGGATTACTTACAGCAATACAAAAATTTCCACAACGAAAAAGTACGAATTTTCATTGTATTAGGGTACCTACCTGTCGAATTTATTGGGTTGTCTAAATTATGTTTTGAAGAAAGCGAAACAATTTACGAAAGAAGTAATGACAGGACCTTTAAATTGTTGTCACTGATGATGGTGGTAGCAATGTTACCAAATGATTGTATTGAATGATTTATTGAATGGTGTATTGAAAACTAAAACAGTCCACCTTCCATAACTATGCACCATGAATTTTTTTGTTGACGTGTTTTAGGATCGGATCTATTCAAAAATTATGAAAAAGAGAATTTCGGTGACATTGCAAACACGCAATGTTTACTGTAAAGCATATTAATGAATTGGCGACAGATCTCGTTTCGCCAATATGTTTGCATTCCACAATATGCGAGTGGTGTATAAACGTACGTGGCATAATTGGATCCAACTTGTTTATCCAGCATTACCATATGATGTGAAAACATGTGACGTGTTAAATTCATTTCTAAAAATGCCCTCACAGATCGATTATACAGAGCAATAGGGCAATTTTTATTATAAAAAACGTCTCCTTTCTTTCAACGACCCTCCGAGATTAGAAAAACCAGGTGATATTGATAGATAGATATTTGACTACTTTATGTTGAAAACATTTGTAGCATGTCACAATCTATGCTCATATAGAGAGAGATGATACATAGTGTTCATGAACACGAGAGAAAAAAAATATATTAACAGGTTTGCTGATAATTGTGTTATCATAATAAAACTAACATAAAATTGGTACATATAAAAATGAGTGCTAAGATTACTCAAAACTGATACATGATGAGAAACTAGAAGTTTAAGAGAATTTACCTACATAATAACTGATTGTTATAACAATACAGGTGGCAAAGTTTATATTCGTCAACAGTGTAAAAAGAGTTCCTAATGAAAAACCACTTGATTGTTTTTTGAATTTCTTATGTCTGATATTTTTCACCTCATTTGGGAGTTTATTGAACAAGTTCAAGTCAAGGGAATCACTACAGTACAATTCCATAATAGTAGGCACTAAATTATCAGAAATATTGCATTAAAACGAATATATTGTTGTCAAGGTTGTTATTCTATATGTTTTATAATAATTTTTCCTGTTCAGTAAAAATTCTCGTACGCCACTGCAAGAGACTGATTAAGGCCAAAACGTCAGTCATTTCTGAGAATTTAGTGCCTACTATTTTGGAATTATAGTACAACTGATGTAGAAAGCCAAACCGGGTCAATATCAGATGATTATTTCTTGTGTTGTAGTCATGTAACACAGAATGATATTGTTATTTTGCAATATTTTTATGACCTTGACTCGTAGAGGCTCGAAGATATATGCAGAAAACATTGTCATAACTTTCAATTTACTGAACAAATTTCTGCAAGATTCACGGTATATAGTGTTACATCGTCAGCAAACATAACGCACAAGAAAGGCTGTGAATTATACAACATATCATCAACATATATTATGAATAAAGTAGTCCCAACAATGATCCTTGAGGTACTCCGAATTCGACCGTTTGAAAACCAGATTTATTTTCATCACAGTAAACCGCCTGTTGTCTGTTTGTAAGATATGACTGTCATAACTTGAATTCCGTAGTATACGAGTTTTTTGCAGGAGAAATTTGTGCGAGACACAATCGAACGTCTTGCTTAGGTCACACATAGTTACTGCATTAACCCGGCTCGCTTCAAAACCATCTACTATATCCCCAACCAACTCCCCAACTTCTTGAACTGTGGATTTACAACTCCTGAAGCCAAACTTTTTTTGGTTCAGAAGTTTGTGTTTATCCACATAAGATATAAATCTGACAAACATGATCTTTTCAATTATTTTCTGTATTGAAGATATTATTGATATTGGTCTGTTCAATGGAACGTCTCTGTCTCCTCTTACAGATAGGAACCACTTTTGCTATTTCAAATACATCCGGGAAGGTTCCGAATGAAAAACATTGATTGATTATATTGCTAAGGGATTGTGATGAAAAATCTGATTTCTCATTTAAAATTTTGCTGTTGAGCCAGTATATATCGGAACAGTTAGGTTTTTGAAGTTTCGATTATAGCTGTCGTTACAATACCAAGTTACCATACCAGATAGCGATGTTTTGACCCGCCCAGGTCTCATCAGTTGGGCCAGACTGAACCACTAATGCATTGTTGGTCTCCACTCAACTCTTCAAAGTACCAACTTAAGAAAGTAAAGGCGATGATATATCCCTCTGTCGCCATCTATCGACAGCTTTCATCGCGAAGCAACTAGATGAAACCATAACCCAAAAAACATTCGAGATCCAACACCGGACAGCATTGTTTCGACCCGCCAAGGTATTATCAGTACTGCTAGGCCTAACCAAAAATGTATAGTTCAAGTAAACGATATAGTGCAATCTACCTTCCAACAGCTCCCCTTTAATGATATAGTTAGGGAGCTAACTGATTTCTTCATTCAATAATCATTTCTATATAATAATATATTTAATAAATATTTCATTTATAAAGGTGAGTGGGAAAGTGTCACAATACCGTTTATAGAAATTCTGTGTCATGCCTTTATAGTGATTTGAATTATTATGAATATTAGTTATACCTCCCAAATTTCTCCATGATGAATTCATTGCCTAAAGTATTTACCATTTACCTATCTAGAAACAACTCATAAGACTGGAGAATGATGAATAACAATTTTTACCTGAGCAATCATTTTACCTACTCTTGAGATCTGTCTTAATTGGACAGATCTCATGGATGTATAGATGAAGTGTGTATAATGATGTCCATGACAGATGGTTTGTGGAAAATTGCAAAATCATGTTTAATATTAATTCTAGTGACGTTCAAGTCTAGAAAATGTATAGAGTTATTTATTTCCATCTCAATCCTGAATTTAATGGATAAAGTAACTCTCAGACACAATTCTTTCGAAATCTGCATTCTCAGGATTGATGTGTTTTATGACAAAAGTATGAATATCATCGTCATCTATCTCTCCCAATTTTTGGAAACCATTATTCAAATTTAATTTCGAGTTTTGAACGCCGTTGTTATTGACTCATGAAATGTACTTATTGCAAAAGGATTCGAAAGGTGTTTTTAAAATTTTGGATCTGCCGTGAAATGTCAAAATCATATACTTTTTTATCTTCGCTATTCACTGTTCGCATTTAGCATTTCCTCGGCGACTTCAGATAACAAAGATCTAAATCTATTCGATGATGTTACAGTCCAATAACTGTACTCAGGACTGTCGCTCTTAAATCCCTCAATTCACAATTTAACGAGCTGCAGCGTTGGATAAAGAAACTCGAAGTTCGGTGATAATAAAAAGGACAAAATCTAATATGTGATTTGAAAAATGCTCTCTTCTTGATTAATCGTCCTTTCTCATTCCACTTCATCAGTCTCGGGGTTCTAATGGTAATAACCCAGTCAATATTGGCAATCAATCAATACTCAAACAAGTATTATATTTCAATCAGAAACTTGAGAAACCTTGAGTATTCTTGAGTATTCTTATTGATGTGAAGTTTACAGGATATGAAATATTTTTCTATGACTAAATTAAAGACTAATCAAGGCAAAATAATCTAGCTCATATCTTCGGACCAATCACTTTTGATCAGATTCATTACTCACTACCTTCGCGGCCACTCACAGATGGGCGAATTCATTACTTCACAGTTTTGTTTCAATTATTTTCGATTGCAAGTAAGCCTTGACAATTTCCTTCTTCGAAATATTGAACTGTCATTTCGTTTTGAAATGTATAGTTTCTAATGAAAACAAGAATAAAAACATGGATTCCTAAAGTGAAAATGAAATTTGTATTGTGGCAAAACAATTGATACATTTCGAAACTAAAAAACACCTAATAAACAAAAAAAAATATCCTGGAAACTTAAACAGCTTCATGTAACACCAAATTGTAAGCTAGTTTTTGGAGTTAGTCGTTGAAATGCTGCACTTGAGTGCTGGTGGACCTGGGGTCAATTCTTTCAACGGTGGGTTTTGCAACCACTCAAATGAATGAGATTTTTGAATGATTTTTATGACTTCATTTTTCATCATGTTGCCCTCAAGCAAAAAAGATTAAGGTTAGGAATCTTTTAAACTTAGCTGAGCAAGTTAATTAGAAAAAGAAAATTTAAAAATTTTGTTCGTTAACAAAAATACATCAAAGAGTTGTTCGACAATTTCAAAAAACAAAACATAAGAGTAGCTTTGAAATTGCTGTCATGCACCAGAATGATGGAAACGAGACAACTGCAACAAAAAGCGGACTGTAATAACTTGTTTCACTGAGCACAGATCTTATATTCGGTTTCGTAGACTAGAGAAGAGTGGAATTCTTCAACTCACCTTGAGATGTGTACACGGCAACAGACTTCTGGGAGACTTTGAACACATGGAAATCGAAAAACACGAAATAGTTCATTTATAAACATCGACAAAGGTCCCATTCGGAACAATCTTCTAGTTTCTCTTATGTAGAAATTAGGCAACAAGTCGGTATCAAACGTAACAATTATATATTGAGTTACATTTCGATACATATCGAAATGAGGATTACTACTACTTCTACTACATAGTTGAAAGGAATTCGTTTCAATGAGTAATTTCCTGATGATCACTAGGAACGCTCCAAGAATATGAACTATTGCCATTTTTGATATCAATAAAATGGGTTTTCAATAATTCTCTGAAGTCGATACTTGCGAGTTGAGATTCAACGAGGTTTTACTTTTTAACGCGTATTTCAAAAACAAGCCTTGTAATGTTGAGTTCATTTATGACATTAAAAATATTGAAAAACCCCAATTATAAGAAGACACCTAGTTAGAATGGGCGTTTGAAATTTGATTCTCGTAGAAAGAGTAGCAGTATAGTACAGATGCATTTTTGGTAGTTGCTACCACTACAATAAAAAGACGGGATCAAAAATAAGGTAAGCAATGCAAATATGTCGACAAGTGATGGACCTGGAAAAAATTTGAAGAAAATTTTAACGTAATACATGGTCAGAAAAGTCCCGGTCCTATGAAAGAAAACGCGTTTTTTTTGTTCAAAATTGGCTTTATTTACCAACGTAATCTCCATCAAGAGCCACAAAATTATTCCAGTACCGCTCTGACATTTCCGTACCATTTATTTGAAGGTAATTGACAATGTTTCGTGGTGAATTTAATCAGTTCGGACTTCCATTGTCTAATATTATATAAAATGATTTGAAATCCCTGAAATAACCAATACAATTGAAAATTTAAAAAAAAGCTGGAAATAACAAATATATTAAGCAAAAAAAACCCTGAAATGAATTTACAGTGAAATGGAATACAAGTAAAAAACTTAAAAATTAAAGCAAAATAGAAATGAAATTAAAAATTAAGCGATTTCAAGCCACGTTACTTCACGACGTTTCGATTGTTAGTATCCACAATCGTCTTCTATATGTTATGCCCGAGAATTTACAGTCCATGTAGTATTTAAATAACACTTTGTGAGATTTTCAATTGATAGTTTAAAAAACTGCAACTTTTGTTACACTATACAATAGCTTGGGATTTATGAAATTAATTATGAGGATTGTGATAGAGAGTATATTGGTTGAACTGAGTAATCTGATTTCGTAAACAAGCTAAAAAGCTTTAGATTATTCCAATAAAATCAACAGATAATGCTTGACAGTCACCTTTTGTAAAATCGTGGGTAGAATAAAAATAGTATTTTGAAAAAAAAAATAATCAAAGAAATTATTATGAGAAAATAAATATTTTGAAATCAAATCTCGAAACATTCGTTCCTATCAATGTACAGTGGATTCTGGCAAATGCCCGTCAGAAAACATTTACTACCTTGGCTAATTCCACGATGGACATTGAATTATTTCCGACAATCACAGTACATTGGTCAGTTAGTAGTCGGTAGATTGCTGAGTTCCACTCGTGAAAGTGTTAGTAAACGCACATTGAAAGGTAGGTCATCGACAATCTTCACCTCTAGATATTCAAGGGTTGGCAGTTGGTGACATCTGGTGAACGTCAAAACCCCATTCGTTGTATCTTGCGCAGCAGTAAGATAAATGTAATGTTGGCAAATTGTTGATGTTTAGGAGTTGAATGTATTTATCAAAACGTTGGAAATTGATGTTTTCACCTGACATATCCACGTTTTGAATACTCTTTTGAGTGCTAATATTTCTAAGAAAGAGTATATGTCAACTTTCACTGGACTATATCACCTTCTATTTTCTGTTTTTCATTCCTGCTTCTTCGTTTTTCGCTTTTAATTCAGGAACTTTCTACGGTTCAAAGGCTGACTTTATAAAACACATCCATTATTCGAATGTTTCACGACAAAGTTTTTCGAAATATTGTTCTAATAAACGAAGCGGGGATGGAATTAATGAAAAAAGGCGCAGCGTGTTTGAATTGAAGTGAATGGCGGAGTCTCTACGACACAAAAGTATGCAGCTCGTACTTAAAGGTAGTGGTTTTCGTAAGATGTACATTTCAGCGGATCGTACTTTTTAGAATCAAATTCGAAAGAGCAAATGAAATATCATGATAGTGGCCACAAATTCGGTCAGAAACCTGATATGTCGTTAATAGTCAACCTGTCCAAGTCATTCTAGAGATAGGAAACATTATCAAAGATTTTTGGGAACAGAAAGTTTTTGGCTTTCTCATACTCCATCTTGATACGAAAAAAAGTGGGAATCTTCCAAAGAAAGGATGGAAACAATCAATTTAAAAAGGGCAACTCTATACATAGATGTGTAGATCATGCAAAGAAATAACTTTCAGACACAAACTGGAAGAAAAACCCCTTCTGAAACAGCTACTTCCATAGAAACATTGAATTACACGAAAGGAAAATTCTTTCGAAGCAAATACTTTTATATGAACACTGAATTATACAAAAAACACTTTTTTCTTCTCAGTTTTTATTCCAAACATGTGTTATAGAATTAATTTATATATCATTCACAGGATTTCTACACAATATACTAAATGAAAGGTAAAAATTTCATTTGCATGGAATTCTGCCATCCTCACTGGTAGACACCGATGTTTCGCCGTAAGACACTTGCCTTAGGGCTCTTCAGTATCAATATGGATAACAATAACATTTTTTTGTAAACATTTCGTCAAATATTGTATATTGAAGAAATCAGTAAAAAATACTACTGGTTATGTACATATCATAGATCACATTGTAACGTTACCTTACTCTTTCTGAATTCAGAGCAAGATAACGATAAAGTGCCACGACTAGCAGCGGGTGTTGCGGAGGCAAGAGCGTGGTTCTTGTCTCCCATTCTTTATAGAAGCTCAATACTGGGTGCTGAAAAGGGTTATCAAAACCAAGTCCTTAAATAGGCGCCATCTACAGTTTTGTATAGAAATATGGTACCCTTTTCAACATTCGTCACTGTAGATTAACGTTGCTACACAGGGATATGAAACACTTCCAGACTACCAGTAAAACAAAAAAAAACGGTGTAAAAAATTTAATGAAACAAACGTGTAAATAAATTTATTAAAAAATGGGACTGAGTCTTGCCTGAAGGAACTAGATTGTCGGTGGTTCAGAATGGTTCAGAATGATGGCCTCGATAAGAATTTTTACAAAGATAAGAACTTACTAGAGGGTTCAATGCATTGAACTTTACAAACACATGGAAATCTTATTCTTTCGAACCATCAATCGAACCGAAAACCAAGGACTGGTAATCTCCCACTCCGACCTCCCTATTTCAGGCGATTCAGGATCCTGGCAGTCCCCGATAGATCACTTCCCCAATGGACCTCCTCAACCCTCATACAGTGGTCTCGTCCTCTCAATATTCCTTATTTACCACGCCTCAACCTTCCTATTTAGTTCTCAATATACGAACCAAATATACGGATCAATTTCACGAATCAAATTCGAATCAAATTCTAATTAAATTCGAATCAAATTCAAATCGAATTTACGGATCAAATTTACGAATCTAATTAGCTTAGCAGAGCTAGAATAAAAGAACTACTGTCAAAAAAATTTCAATTGATTCTACGGTTAGCTTCATTTCACAACTTCATAACATTATTCACTATCCTCCCTATTCAATTTACAACCCATAATCACCTTTATTGTTGAAATTCAGTTATATGGATGACCATCAAAATTATATTATTTTATCACCACTAAATGTTCTCCCTTAGAAAGCCAAGCACAGAAAGACCGTTTCACAATTTCATTCTAACTTCATCAAATCAGTAACAGTTCAAAGTTCAAAGTCTTCACTCACCTAATAAAATAGACATATGAACAAAGTTCACCGATTCTAGAATGAGATGAAATTATGAATCTCTCTGTCTCTCTGTGTCTAACTTCTAACTTGACCTTACACGGTAAAAATGAATTTCCTGACTTAATAACATTAGGTACTCTTTGGCAATGAAATCTGTTACTGAACAAAAGAAGAAGACGATTTATCTGACGTTTAATTGCATATCTAACCGTGATACGGAATGAAATAATCGAAACAACTAATATGGCTTCTAAATGTCAATATCCCGATATATTTTTGGATAGCTGAACTAACATTCCCTCCTAAGATATCTAAACAATGAGCATCTGTCATGCCCGCATTCAACACATACGATATGTCCCCGTGAGGCACACAGCTCGGTGGTTTGATTTGTGGCAATTTCACGTGACAAATGTTCCCAAATACTCCTGCTTTATTGAAGTTGAAATGTGCGCAACCGGACTGAATCTGGCATCCTTTGTCATATCAACAATCGACAATATCAATCCAGGAACTTATATGAGTATTCATCTCATTTGAATATTTTGGTGTGGAACTTATTTTGGGTACAGCCTGTCTACAAATTCCTATAACAACTTTGAGAGTAAGCATTGGAGTCGACAAAAAATGTTCCATATAAGAATACCAGATATCAATGCTTTCATTCTTGTTCATGTACACTATACCAAGTGGTAACGTCGTATATAAATGGTTTGTTTTATGAAATGTGATGTACTTTCTTTACATCCATTCTAAAATGTCTTCATCAGCATCAAACGATATAAAAATGTTTATTCCAACTGTGAATATACTAAAAGTTTCAAAAGCTTACTCAATAAATATGACAAAAATTGAATAATTCAACAATAACATTCAAAACAATCTAATTGAAGAGTTTAAATACCAATGTGATATTTTTGAGAAATAATACTTTGACCACAAAACGTCTCTCTCTATCAGTGGGTAAATTAAAACTCTAATATAAATTTATCTCCATGTTTTGTCATAGTCGAAGTAAACGGTATTGTGCACACTTAAAGTTGTCGGAACTCTCAAAGGCCAAAAAAAGCAAGTCACGATGACAGTACATAAAGAATTCCATACTTTCATTTGATTCAATCGCAACCATAGAAATCTTGTTTGAAATGAAAGAGGTATATTTTTCAGACCAATTTAGTTTTTGTATAAAGATGTAGAAGCAGGAAACCAAAAAAATTTATTCTCAAAATTCGAAATATTCTCATGCTATAAATTTCAGAGTTATATTCAAAAATAAAATCATAGATAGCCTGTTAAAGAAATTTGAAACGAAATAATTGGAAACATGTTTCCGTTCAAACAAAAACTAACATGAGTCGAGAATTTTGAATAGAACATTGTATATTTCAAGGCACTTTCATAGAACTCACTTATTTTTATCTTTTCACCCACATGACATAAGTTACTATTTAATTTTTTTCAAATTCGATATGGCGGAGCCATAACCTTATCCATGATAATAGACAACAGTGAAACAATTTCAACTTGTGAAAAACGAAAGACGATTTTTTCCGTTTTTCAAAGAAAATTCAAGAATTGAAATTTTTCACCCATTCACACACTTTTCATCAATTCTGTTCGAAGCTTTTACTGTATTGGTCTCAATAATCCCAATAGATACTTAGTATGATTTTTCAAACTGTATCATGAACATGTTCATTTTTCTGTTGTTTTTATTCTCGACAATAATAACTTTATGATGAGATGAATAATACAAACTTTCCCAAAAGATTAAACACTCCTAATAAAATATAACCCCTTCAATCTAAACAAACTTTCAATTTTTCACTTTTCAACTGTCAGAAAAATGATCCGCTGATATCTCTAACATCTTTGATTTTTTGATAAAGTGAAGAATGGTAAAAAAATTATCATTCTCGAATTTTTATTGAAAAACTGACTCAAATTGATAATATGTTCTTTCTGAATATCAAATTTTATAATCTAGATAAAAGTGAATGCCGTGTACAATTATTTCGTTGTCACCCGGTATATTTCAATTTCATATCGGGGACATATTCAGTTCGTTTCCCCTAACAGTGCTTCTAGTATGTTTAAAAGCCATCTTCATATTATTGAGATGAAATCTTAGATCGACCTTAGATCGCAGTCTTTTATGCAATAAACTGAATCACTTTGATTTGGATAAAGATGCAGTAGATCTTATTAAAAGCTTTTTGGAACACCGAACTCAATCTATCAGCCTTGATCACTCAAAATCAGCAGTTCTGTATACCAAATTTGGGGTTCCACAAGGTTCCATTCTCGGACCTCTTTTATTCAACATATACATCTCAGATTTCTATGAAAGTATGAAATTTTGCACTATCCATCACTACGCAGATGACACTCAAGTTTACCTATCTTTTCCGGAAGGAAACCTGGAAGCACAAAGGCTCATAAATGCAGATCTCAATTTGCTGTACAACATCTCATGCGCATATAACTTGAAATTGAATGCAAAAAAATCATCATGTATGTTATTTGGCCCCAAATCTAAAAGGAAACTGACTTCTAATCTCATCAAGATCCATATAAATGATGTTGCCTTGCCCTTTACTTCTGAAAGTAAAAACTTGGGTTTGTGGATTGACTCCGATTTGAGATTTTCTAAACATATCAGCCATCTTTGTAAATCATCTTATAACATTCTCAGACAAATTTTTCCCAATAGAGATATTTTTACCACACAACTCAAACTTAAGCTTTGCGGAACTCTAATTATTTCTAAATTATCATATTGCAATTGTATTGGACCTGCACTCACTTAACACGACTCTCTTCGCCTCCAAAGAATTCAAAACTATTATTTAAGATCTGCCTACGGTATACGTAAATTTGACCATATCAGTAGTAGGTTTGATGACTCCGGATGGTTGAGGCTTGAAAAACTACGCACTCTCCATATCCTTACAAACATACATAAATTACTTTTAACCGAAAGACCTGATTATTTATGTAACAGGCTTGTCAGTTTTTCCCAGACTAATATCTACGATACTCGAAATGGCTTTGTCTTAGTCATTCCCAAACACAGTTCAGCACTTTTTACACGTAGTTTTTCCTATATTTCATCTAAACTGTATACCTCATAAATTGCCCAGTGATTTCAGACTTTACACGATAATGACATTCAAAAAAACGCTTGAAACTTCTTATTAAACTATAGTAATTGCTGCTCTGTATGCCGATTCTTGCTAAGCTCTTATCATTGTTTCATCATTTTATTGTATCAAATATCACTGTGTTGGTTAATTTATCTGCTAATCTATAATTAGTTATAATTACATTTGGTTTATCTTTTTTTTCAGTTATATTTTTGTAAGGTTGATTTGAAAAACAGCTCACGCTGATAATCCGCCTTTTCATATAATTTACTTTTATCATTTGTATCCACAATTCTTTCTTTTTTTCAGATGAATAAAGTCAATTTATTATTACTATTTTTTTTTATCGTAGTGCGCGCTGGTCAGGCCCTATCCCCCGAAGCCCCGATACATTCGGGAGGGCGCACCAGCGTTATCAACCAACGACCACTCCCCGCACCGTGGGGTAAGTGATTGGTTCCGGAAATCATGTGCCCTGAGCAAAAACAATGACCCTAAAATGACATTCTCCTGCATCTGTCCGGCTAAGATTTCTGCCTTAGTGCGGCAAGCCGGTATGACTTTGAGATTTGAGAGTAGAAAGGACATCATTCCACCAAGGACTCCAATAATCAGAACAACCATCTTGACAGAGTGGTCTGGATATAGTCTGCGGAGTTCAAAGAGAAAATCTCGATA
>WOGR01007502.1:0-12369 GCA_015342045.1 Leptinotarsa lineolata | reverse complement strand
ATTCATGTGTGATTAATTCAAATTTTTGTTTTTGGTGGTAATACATATCTATTTTCAGGAAAAAGAGTTGGTAGACGCATAGAAAGCATTAGATGGAAAAGTGTTTTTTTTAAGATAATTTTTAAAAACCGTCGGAGGACTTCTATAGGATATAAATGAGTTTTTAGGGCACTACCCCATACTAGTAATCCTTATCGAAGATGGCTCTCTATAAGGGCATACAGTGTTTTTACTTGCTTTAGTGGTAGTGAGGATGCCAGGACTTGTGGAGATTGAATCTCAGCTTTTGGCATAGAGATTGGATATGAATGTTCCACTTGAGATGCATATCTATGTGTACTCCCAAATATTTTGAAGATATTGCTGATATGATAACGAACTGTTCTGTTGGAATTTTGAGTTGAATTTTATCGAATTCAGGGAAAGTTGTCCTATTGCAGCAGAATGGTAGTAATTTATGATTCAGCCATTTCCAGATTATATGAAAGTCTGATGCAACTATGTTTCTAAGTTCTTCCTAAGAATTAGCTTTCTACTTCTTCATCATTAAAAAAAATTATTGATAGAGAATTTCACTTAGGTACACTACACTCTATCTTCCCTAATGTAATAAGACACTTGACACCTCATCATTTCAAGAAGAAGCACTCATTCTTTCATGGCATTACGATTTGTCAGCGGAAGAGACAACTGTGCTGTTGTTACAAATGGCAATACTTAGACACATACATACGGTAAGTTAATTTAAACTTAGCCATATAAATTTTATTTAAATCAAAACAGGATAAAGAGGATATTTTTTGGAATAGTTTTTTGGAGAAAACAAATTTTTTGGTGACATAAAATCGTGATGTCATGAAATAAATGAGTGCTTCATCTTGTAATGTTATAGAAAACATTGCTCATGAGGTGATAAGGTAAGTGTTGTCCCAAAACTTTAAAGAACGATAGTGTTCCATGTAAAGTGAAATTTAATATCAATACTCTTTCATATGTAAGTAAAGCATCTTACTGAATTATAAGTGATTTTCGTGTAATTCAATGTTTATATAGAAGTAGTGGTTTCGAAACGTTTCTTCTTTCAGTATGTATCTAAAATAAACTTCTGCGCATTATATACATATTTTTTTAGAGTAATTGCAGTTATTTTTTTCTTTTCTTTTTTGAAAGTTACTTCGATTTTTTTTTCGAAAAGAGAGAACTGAAAATTAAAAAAGCTTTTTCTCAAGACCTAATCTCTCCAAAAAATATTCTCTTTCCAAAATGATGAATATGTTCTGGTAATATCTGTTAATTTCCAGTAAAATCTCATGAAGACTTTCTATATATAATGCCATTTAAATCAGAGTGAGTTCGTTCACATTGGATGTTCGAACAGATTTCGTAGTATTTGCACCCCATCATTGCAGGGTGGTCTGAAAACTAATAAAATGAAAAATTATATTGCCATGAATTGAATATAACATGGTTTGCAAACAAAGAATTCAATTGATAAAACGTTGACTATTTTGTAAATATTTTCCAAACTGAATTATTGAACAAATTTTATCAACTTCATTCTATACGATGATCACCAACAGAGTATAAGTATTTTTCGGGGTATTTGCTCTCCATCAGAGCGGGGCAGAGTGTGCCAGAGTGTACAACCTGGAAGAAACATTACACGCATCTTCTTTTCTAACAGAAATCTAAGTGATATAACTGAATTTTCTAACCTTTTCAATGATAGCAATTCAGTGAGTCTCCAAATGTTTGTTTCAAATACCATATGGGTATAATCTACCCTAGAATAAAATCTTCAAAATCGATCATCTGACAAGGTTACCTTTTGTGTGGATTGCATCTATGAGAAATCTGACATGAATGTTTGTAGGATGTATCGATGATTGTGTCAGGTTGAAAAGTTGCTATTCCTTGTTATATAAGTATTTGCAGAATCGTACCACACTAAAATTTTTTTTCTATGTTTTTTACCACTTTTATTCGATACTAAAGTTACTGCAGTTCTGTCCTATAAGGACGAAACTGAAGTAACTTTAGTTACGAATAGAAGTAGTGAAAACATAGAAAATTTTCATTTCTCATTTTTCATGATGATATCTTACCACGTAGTAACGGCTACATCCATCAATTCACATTAAACTCTACTTCTCATAGTATTTCAAGTTGCTGCTATTTTTCTCTGTTTTGTTTCTGAGAGTAGAAATTGAGATTTAGATATAAATATTGCCAATGATGAAAAACCTGGCGTTGCAATCTCCAATTTTATACGAGTTGTCCGTATAACAAATAGCAGTAGCGGTATAAACATCTTTCAAGGCATAATTTAACGAAAAAATTATATATCCCCGAAACTAATGGTATATATAAATTAAAACATAAAAAGCTCAGTAAATACCATTTATTATCAACGCTTGAGAAAGCTATTGTATAGCAAAACACGTGTCGCGGTTTTTGTAAAACCCTTTTTAGTGAAAATCATTCGATAAACTGTATCAATGAGTTTCATTCCATTTGAGGTCTAAAGACTACGATAAAATCTTGTAATGTTGACCGTATATAAGTGAGCACAGAAAATGAGAATGAAATTGATCACCACTAAGATTGAATTGATAACGATGCTCAATAAAATCGCAATTTCATTTGAAAGATTTTTATATTTACTATGACATGTGTAATTTATTCCGATCATGTTTGTCTACTTGAATTTCACGATCTTCCAACCGTAGCAAATTGACCAATAAAATTACATTAAGTTTTGCACAAATAGCTATGATTTTTCTGTTATTTTTCAGATATTTTTCACTAGAATTGTCACCCATAGTATTTTGGAAGACGTTCGAATTCAATATTTCATGTTGCATGGCAAAGTCTTACAAAAATTGAACTTGTAAAAGTGAAAGAAATTCTTTCCTTTCCTCCCAGATGTTGCATTTCACGCTGATTTCAAAAATGTCAAATACTCAGGAAACCCTATTGAAAAATTCATAAAATGAAACGTATGTATTGCTAAAACACAATTTCAGTCGTGACTCGTTAGTCTTTTGGTTACTTTTTGAGTGTTCTGGTTTTCACTATCTGAAAATATTAAAAGCTATTAGAAAATCTCTACAAGAGGGTATAATTCTAAAGATGACACCAACAATGTAAAGTTTTTTATCTGAGCAGAAATAACGTTTTATCCAAACAACTAAAAGTAAACAACATTTAAACATCAATTGAAATAGTTTTCGGTGACTGGGAAAATTTCCTTTCTTGAATAGAAACATTCGTTGAGAATATAATACATTGTAGTAGAAAAATCATGTTGAATGTTGTGAAAGAAGTATATCTAGTGTATATTATTATTAAGATGCTTCGCATCATATCTATATTACCATATAAGATACCATCATAGTTGTTTTTCATCAGTTAACCAGAAATAAGTAAGCGTTTGTCATTGTCGCGATATAGTGATCAAGAGGGCCTGCTCATTTTAGACCGACTACAAGCAGTATCTACATTTTTGCAAACAATATATTTAATGATCTTCTTTGTAACATAATACTGCGATGAACGCTACTATTTCCGGTTGAAATTCCTTCACTTTCTAGAATATTAATGGAGACATTTTTATGTATTATTTTCGAAAAAATTTTTCCATTGAAATCTTTCGTGTAAATATAATACCTCATGCAAACAATGAATGATTATTTTCAGTTCTTTCATGAATTCATCTTATTGTATGTATAGTCCATATGAAGAAACTTTTCTCGTACATACGAAATTCTCCGTAGATTATTCAATTATAAGATAAAAATGAAAGGGAGGGAGTGATAGTTTTCCCACTAAACATTTTCCACTTCATGAACTCATCAGTAAATTGTCAACAGTTTGTTTTTTCTAGATTTGAATTCCACAATCCGAAAAATAAGTGATACGAAGTAATGAAAAATGAGAAATGAAAATAAAAGTGGTAAAAAACATAGAAAATTTCCATTTCTCATTTTTCATGATGATCTCTTACCACGTAGTAATGGCTACATTCATCAATTTATTGATGGGAAGTAATTTCAATATTAGGTACCTGACTAACTTTGAGGAAATTTCACTTGTCTTTTTCTGAAGAAGTCAGCGTTCATTGAACTTTTCTTGGTTTTCAAACGTTTGTAATCACGAAAATGAATAATTTGCAATCATATAAATAGTGCAAGTGCAACTGAATTCGTATGGAAGTTAATTTTCAAGGTTAAGACGATTTCAAACATTTTCAATAAAAAAGGGGTTGAAATTACCTACCCTTTCAATTTTCGTCATTTTTTTGATTATCAAAATTCGAGATTATTGTTACTAAGAACTGACCATAATAATTTTCCCCAGGAAGGCATCATTTGCAGGTTAGATAGAAAACCTGCTAGCTCAAGATTATGTAGGCCTTATGTTTTCTTCAATATTTTAGTTGAATTCCAAAAGTAAGTGTTATTCTGATTTGAAGATGATTGATTACCTTTTCTGTCGCAAAGCTATTCTCATTGAATTCTCGTATAACAAATGTAGCGTTTATATTGATATAAAATATTCAGATAAATTATTGAAATATGCTCTTCACTCCTGGGATGAATTTTATGAAAATGTCTCCATCTTTCTATTTTGTTTTTCCCTATCCAAACCATTAATAATTAAAACGAATATTCGGTTGGTCTGAAACTACAAATTCAGTGTGTCAAGATTTGATTTTCAGGCTCCACCGAATTTACTGATATCTGACGCTTTTATAATTTCTCCTATATATTCATAAATCAATCATTTAATTCATTATAGTGTTAAGAATTTCGAGGTTTTACACCTCAGGGCTGTGCAGACAATAATAAATGGTGGGTTATTATTGCCCACCATTCTCGTTGATAATAAGTAAGGATAATAATAAGGTGATTTATGGAAGTATGTTTGACACTTAAAATGCAATATGAATATTTTTGAAGCGTTTGTACAGGGTGGATTTTATAAGATTATTTGAACTCTGAGAGTTGACTTTTCACACGATCAAATAGGACATTCATTTTCATAAATAATTAATGTTAGTCTAATGAATTAATACATGAATGTGGGGTATATTTTGGAAGAAACACTAATTTGTAAGGTAATTGTAAGGTAATCCTACATTTAGTTACACCATGAAAATGATAACAGAAAAATGATCCCAAATTTGTCTATTAGTTTTTGCAATTAGGGATACTGATTGAGGCTTTTTGTTTTTATGAGCTACTCAGATGTGTAGAAGTGTCACAGATATGAATTTTTACAAACATGGTTACTTGGAACATGAATAATTCAACTAATCATGATATCAACAAAAACGCAAAAGTACCGGCTATCTGCCTGAAGCACAGTATAGCTAAAACCCTGAAGTATTGTTACCTTGCCAATGCAGCTCTCAGAATTCATCAGTTCTGTCACATCCACCCTTTATACTTCGGTGAAGCTAATACAAAAATGAAGCTGGCTTAGGAAAACTTGTTGTTTCTTCATCAAAAATAGGACAAACCTGTAGCAGGAACAAATATATGTTGTGGTGTTATTCCTATAGAAATTTTACAAATATATCTTTGTGTGTATGAAAGGCATTTTCAGTGTGTGAAATTTATTCGCAATATAGCTTATCATATTGATGTTCATTATTCCTAAAAACAGTGTGTGAAATAATTGTCAATTAAGTCAATTTAATAGCAGCTAACTGTTACTTAACTTTCCTTCTACGTAAAACCATAACTTTTTGGATTGTATCAATAATTTCAATCATACCATGTAATAATGATATTATCAAATTATGTTGGTGAAAAGTAATGTGAAATGAAATAATCTATTCGTATATTGATGTGTCTGACACCTCTGATATATTTACTACACATATCCAATTAAACACTCGTTTTGAATAATAAGGAAACATGAGAAGTCTACCTAAGGTCTTCTGATGTATATAATCTTTTTTAATTTGTAGGTGTAATGTAAGTATATTACATCAGTTTTTGTACTCAGGTGATTGTTCATGGGCAATATTGTAATAAATATATCTGATGAAAAATCCAAGCACAAATTCGTTTCAGCTGACAAAGATTCTCTGATAATACGATTTTCTAAATAATAAATTCAAGAACACCAGATGAAACTGCGAGTATTATCGTTCTCAATCGTGTTGATTGAATGATAAAAAAAGATAAAAGGTTACCGAAAATGAAAACTCAAAATGGATATGTTCTAATATATGCATAAAATCAGTAAAGAACCCGAACTGTCATTTCCTACTGATGATTGTGAAGGCAGCAATTCGCACTACTTGATCACATTCATATCATTCTTTATAAGGTTATCTCATGAGCACGTACCATTTTCCATTGGTAAACCTAATGCACATTCAGTGTATGTCTGTCCTGGACTTCTCAATATAATAACAACAAATAAAACTACAAAGGATATGCACTAGTTTTACCAACAGAAAATGCTATTATATCTTATGACTGGAAGGTGCATCCTCTGTGATTTTGTGTTTGTAAATGTACAAAACATGACCGGAGGCAAAGGGGTCAAATGTAATATATCTGGATCATATAATGTTGCAAATCAAGATGTATCAAAAAATTCGTATAAAGTAGTTCCTCAATATTTTCAAGTTCATTCGTGAACAAAACGGTGTTTTCAAATGTTAATTACTAAGGGTACTGTTTGGAGTAAAAAATATTTTTCATCACTTATTGCATTCTCATCGATGGATATTGTTTTGAACAACCACTGTTATTTTATTCATATGAATTTATCCCATCCTCAGAATACGCTCATGACTTTATCTGCACTATTGTTCGAAACACGTTCTCTGCAAACACGTTTGAATAACGTGTTTGCAGAAAAATATTGTTCATGCCTTCATAATTAATGCACCTTTCAGTCGTTAGATATTAGTTTGAGAGTTAAGTGTCTTGTTTAATTAGTACAAATAAAAAAGCAGATTAATTTTGGCTTATTTGTTGAAAGGTACACAAATAATATCTCATTTTCATTCAACTCCCTACCATGCCACCTCTTCTTAACTGAATATCTGTATTATTTTCAAAATTGCGTTTTTGATTATCCACCTCTATTAGAGTTCATAAAAATGGAAAATATCTTCTTAACAAAATATTATTTCCATAAACCAATTTATACGGCGGGAAATTGAATAACATCACATGTTACATTGTGATGGAATGAATGTGTTTTCGACAGTGTCAAATATTCAAAATTATATAAGAATTTCGGTGAAGCATTCCGATAAACAGACGATTTAATGACGATTTTAAACTTATCTTTCGAGATCTGAAGTGATTATTAGGAGTAAATATCAATTCACTTTCAATTATTACTAGTCCGCCAGGCCATGCTGAATTTTCATGGATTCCTTCGATACCTCTCACAAATGTATGATTTTTATATTATGCGGGATTATTCTAATCATTTTCTAGCTGGCCGTTATTTGGGATACATAGAATATGTAGATAAGCCAATGACCCCGTTGAAGTAAAAATTGAGTTTTACCCTTATGACACGATTTGTAGGTAGTGCGTAGAAGTTTTGGAAAAAGTGAAAAGTAGAGGGAGATGATTTGCTGAAATTTCTTGAACGGCTTTCATGAATTCACATTTACCAACCAAACGCTGTACAAAAAATGTGACAGAAAAATAGGAAAAGAAACGTCTACTGGCAAATATGACGAATTCCTAGACGATTTTCGAAAAATTCATTTATTATAAATCATATACAGTCATGCTTTTTGTCAAGCCGTGCAAATTAGTTGATTTATGAGGCGGTGCACCTAAGATCAACAGTACAAGAATAAATGACCCACCAATTTATACGGCATAACGAAATAAATGGCACGTTTCGATATAAAAATCTAATTTCACAAAAGCCATACAGGAAGTCACTGTTCCAAAAAAATTTTTTTCTTCTATTTTCTTGTCCTGTTTTTTTTTATATGGCGCGGCGTTTGATTAGGAAAGATCTCCATCTTGATTAATATTAAAATTCACGGAAGCTGCACAAGAACGTTTACAAAATTATCTCCCCACTCGGATTATTGTTTTCACGTTTCCTCATTGCTACTGATATTTCTCATGTTACTTCCAGACTCTCAAAAATATCAAAATTCCTATTGTCACAAATTTCCAAAAATTTTCTATAATTCTCTTGCCATTTCCGAAATAAAACAGGCGATATCAGTCTTTTTGGATACACATAATCGAATATGTATTGTGTGCTCTTTGAAACAACTTCTGTTATTTGACCAACATATTTTTGACGTAATCCTCACAACTTAATTCATGAATCCAAGACCTTTTTTTTCTGATTGCCCAACAATTGTTGACGTGTACAAACAATTATAAATTTTACTTTAATATTTAGTATTATAAATATCCGGTTCAGTCAATAAGATATATATAATAATAATTACCGAATCGCATGCCGATGTGAAGTCCGCAGTCTCCCTCTTCTGTTCATGAGTATATTTTGAAAGTAAACGAAAAAATAAAAGACTTTCCATGAACTTTGATAAGTTCATGGAAAGTAACGAATATGTTATACACATATTCGTTACTTTTGAAACAAAAAATATTAAGTAGAGAACTTCGTGTGAAATATCAACAAAAGCAATAAAATTTGCCAAAATGCCTATAAGTACTTTGATTTAATATGGATAAAAGAACTTCCAGATTTATTCTTAATAACTCCCACCAAAATTTGCCCAGCGCCTTCAAAAATTCCCTTTAAATGAAGAAAAAATACTAATAAGGAGTATGGCAAAAACTATATTGGTCAAACTTAACAAAATGTTTGAATTCGTTTCAAGTACTATATGTCATATATTTTATTTTATAAATGGAAACAGTCTAGTTTCGCCCAACGTATTTTGGAGCAATACAGAGAAACCGTGATTTTTTTATTGGACTTCATTATTTTATGCATTCCAGAGAAATTTTTGTCCAATTTGTGTGCACTATTTTCTCTTAAGTAATTGTGTAGTAGTTATGGAAATCATTCAACATACTATATACCTACGTTTTACATCATTTCAAAATCTATCGATTGTTGAATAAGAAAATTCATCAACACCATATAAGCAAAAGTGGAAAAGTAATGCATTGTTTTATTGAAATATTCCACTAGTTCCAGATTCATAATAATTATTTTGAGCCTTCCAATTTTCATTCAACTTTAACTCATTATTGATTTCTGTAAGTGCTATTTCAAATATAGAATTTTAACATTCTTGGTAGGAAGTACATATAGATGTTTTTCATTTCTTCCACATACGAGATCGTAAATCCTATATCAATATCTCACTCATCCGTTTTCAAATCATGTTAATATTTATTTCTTTGCACATTCTGGAATATACTGAAATTTCATTCTTTCAATTTCGTTGTCATTCGATTCATCACACTAATGTAAATGCAATGTACTGAAAATTCAAAAATCAAACATTCCAGTTACATTTTTACTACAAAAGTTTGACATTCGGTTGTCATTGAGCATATCAATCACAAACAATATGGATAACTGTCAACATTCATCGTCACATTACCATTTCATAACATGTATACGAATGGAGTTATGTAACCACAATCTTGTTGACCTGTGAGGTGTATTTTGTAATTATGTACCTATCTTCTTGAACTGTTGTGTCTTTTGTATATCTCTCTATCTTGTCAATATTATATTGATCCTTTTATATTAGTAGCAAGTAAAAAAAATATTATCGTCTTGCTAATAATATAATGAACGTAATGGTAAACTTTTTTGGCAATATAAGCTTATAGGCTGTAAATTATTTTTAATTTCACTTTGGTACAAGTGAAAAACTTTCATCGAAATTCACAATAACAGAATCAAATGTTTCGAAAGTGTTTTTTCGATGAGTTCGATTTTCGCTTGAGGCGTAATAGTGTAGAGGCAATAATAGAAAATAACAGAATAGTTGATATCATTATATTTCCAAATTAACTGCTCAGGATTGAAAATTATCAAAACTACCAGCTACCTCTAATTAAATTGGCTAATAATCCACATAGAAAAGTACATAGAAAAGTACATAGATAATTAATTCACAACTTTCAACATCTTTAACATTAAGTTGTGATAATAATTCATTATATCGAATATTCTTTCAATACTATACATTAGCCTATTTAATAATAACTGAATGGAGTTTTGAGATATTTTTTTTCCTGAAGGAATCAATTAGGAGAGAACTTCGAATACTTTTTGTCAACTTGGTGTTATTATCTTCGCATATCTGTGTTAAGATAAGATGAATTCTACAAGTATATTCAAGAATCAATTTATTCGTTGCATTATTTTACTCGCTATTCCAACGTTCATCTTCTGTATGTAAACTCATGGAAAATTCAAAGTAATTTTCCAAGTTTTGCAAGCGAAGTGTTGAAAATAACGAGTTTCTCATGAGTTTGATAAAACGAATAAGAAAAATATAATCATAAAAGGGATTAATTCATTCGATTCATGAATAGACCTGTTGCTATGCTAAAATAGGTGTACAAAAGAATTTGAGAAAAGCAAATATTGAATGAAATTCCTGTTAACATTAGTAAAAATAATCATCAATGAAAAGGAAAATCCAAAAATAAATAAATATGTTACTTATATAAATGAATTTTATTTAACATTCAATGTCCATGAATACATCGTGAAATTTTTCAAGGCTTACTTCAAAAAATGGATAAGGCTTTCAATGAGTTCTTCATTTCAGTTTGTTGCTCTTCTGTCAGATTATCAAGAGGAGGTCTAGCTTTACCTACGTCGATAGGAGTTATCAAACCCATTGCGATTTTCATTGTTGGAACCCATGCACCTGCAGCAAATAATGAAAATCATACCAACTGTAATAATTCGAGTGTCGAAAACAAAATGGTTTTTTTGATTTAAAAAAAAATCCAATGTTTCGGATCAGGAAAATTGAGTTTGAAACAATCAGGTCTTGTCTGTTTCAAAATTGCAGAATGATAGCTGACAAAAAATAATTACTTAGTATTCAACAAAATACTATACGTATGGAGTTATCAGAGGTATCGGAAGATTCAAAGCTGGAAAACTATTTTTCAATATGGAAGTCTCTTCTTTTCATACTCCCAATCTGATTGGTAGTCTGAAGATATATTAATCTTATTCGAATTTATACGGCAACATTTGTCATTCAAAATATGTTCAGCCATTGCTAACCTCGGCTTGGCTTGGCTTGGCTTGACTGTGTTCTGTTATTTCATGTCTATCGATACACTTTTACAAATACAGGTTATGCAATTTACAGAGTGTCTTCCAACTATGGTAAGAAACTTCGGAGGGTAATTCGTTAGGTCGTTTTAAAAAAATCCTCAACTTATTCAAAACTGTATTTTGAGATTCCCATTAGGAAGTTTACAAAACACCAACACGTATTTGTTTCATCAAGTGTTTTCATACTCGTATGTGAGTATTGAAAGGCTTGAAGTCCTACAATAAAGTGTTACTTGAATACGAAGTAGCTGTGTTTTAATTTTTTTCTTTTCATTGTTTGCTTTTTTTCGTTATTCCTTTTTATTTTTTCATTTTCATTTTTAATATTTCTATACACTTCTATATTTCACTTACTGTTGGATTTCCACTTCAACACGCAATAATTTGTTTTCTTAAAAAATCAAATGTCTTTTCATTTTTGACCTTTATACTCATTTCTTATCCCTTTTCATTTTTTTATATTATTTCCTTTTACAACCAAGTATTTCAGTCGTGGTATTTCTGGAAGTTTCAGTACTTCCCTTCTATTCTTGCTTTTTTCTTCTCATTGATTTCAAATCTGTTGAAACTTTTTTTGACAATGGAAGTACGAACCTCTATGATTCAGTTCACGTCACCTACGTGCATTTGTTTCTATACAGAGTTTGAAAGCCAAATGGAATATATCAATTATTTCGGTTACTGAATTTTTTTTTTTAATCCAGAAACACGTCAAATTTAAATTATAATTTGACTTACTCCAATGGAAAAATACTACCCCTACCTTCAACCCCCGTCTAATTACAGGTACAACCCATAATTTTTCAAATGGAAAGTATAGGCTTGTGATACATCGTTTGAAAGGTCTCTTTATTTTATATTCAAAAATGTTATCGCTTTCAAGTTTAATGCATCAATTAAGATAAAAAAAGTTGAAATCATGTGGTTATCAAAATTCGATAAAATACACTCAAAACTTATTGCAATATACTCAAAACTAATTTCATGTTGAGGTATTGATAATAAGAAAGTAAGCAATAACCATAACAATGTTCTTTTTAAATATTATACTTTAAAAACTGTCAATAA
>WOGR01007501.1:0-12369 GCA_015342045.1 Leptinotarsa lineolata | reverse complement strand
CTATCCTATCCTATCCTATCCTATCCTATCCTATCCTATCCTATCCTATCCTATCCTATCCTATCCTATCTTATCCTATCCTATTCTATACCCAATACACAACAAAAAATTATTTGCATTGATTTGATAGCCATTTGCATTACCTTTCAAAATAATATAACAAATAAGTGATAAAAAATTACAAGCTCAGAAAGAAGTGACCCTTCAATTGCTTTGAAGAGTTTGTAATCAGAACTATAGAAGTTCCCTAAAAAAATCTGGAACGGCGGATATGATTCACTTATAAAGTATTCTATTTCAACTGCAATATCAAGTGCAGGGGCTCTGCTCATGATAGTCACTAGAGATATTTTAAAGATTTGCTGGAAAACCTCATTGGTATCTACGAAATGAAATAACCACCACTTCTAATAGCTACCCGGCAATCTATTTTCGTACCTAATCCTCTTGAAGAGCTCTTAGATTCTTTCGTGTCGGCCGTTTTCCACAGGCGAAATAATACAGAGCGGAGGCGGTGGAGTTTACTTCAATAAAAATTAACTTGTTTATGTTTTGTTGAGGTTTCTCGATACTCAAGATGAGTGTGCCGAGTGAATTAAGAAAAACACTGACATGTCTCGATGAAAAAGGAATGTTTCTTTATACTCGTCAAAACGAAGCTGAAATGGCCAAGAGGATTTGAGAGAAGTGTTTGAAAAATGTTTTTTTTTTATAAAAAAAGAACACCTGAAATCCATACAAAGTAGAAGAGATTGTGAAAAATTGTTGCCGCTGTCAGAATGAATGCGTTTGATGTCGAAAAGAGAAGCCGTTTGAAACATAATAAAAATTTTCTGGAATGCTTTCTGCGCAGTGGTGGAGGTGCGGACTTTCAGTATTCGAAAATATAAAGATCTGAAACCTAGAAATGGATCTCAAACAATTAAACGAAGAAATCGAAGTAGAATAATGTTAACTTGAAAGAATTGAAAAAGGTAATATCGAATTAAGAAATAATCTAAGAGATAAATTGACGGATTTAACGTGGTAAGAGATCGTCATGAAAAATGAGAAATGAAAATTTTCTATGTTTTTTACCACTTTTATTCGTAACTTAAGTTACTGCAGTTTTACATGTAAAAGTTTGAAAATGTCCTTATGGGACGAAACTGCAGTAACTTCAGTTACGAATAAAAGTGGTAAAAAACAGAAAATTTTCATTTCTCATTTCTCAATTTAAGAGATCTAATTTTAAGAAATAATGAAAACCTAAACAAATATATGTGGACATGAAATAGAACATTTAGTGGGACTGCAAATTGGTTTTTTACAGGATTCTGGGAAAATTATTTACAAAATCAGTTTTTGTGGATTACTTATTAAGAAATATTCCTATTCAAAGTTTTCTGTGGGTAGATTTAAAGTGTCAGACTAGTTTATACTCGTATTTACAACCCTGAATTATTATCTACTAGCGAGTTTTGTCTTTCAATGAAGGACATGCTTTTGAAGCTATGAAGGCTGGAAGTTTTGTGCTCAGAATATTCTAGAACAGTCCAGAACATTTGAAAGATGGAAAGCATTACACAATTCAATGTACTACATCCAATGTTAAGATTTTTCACTATTCAAAACTCCTTTGATATTTATTGAGGACGTTTCAAATGAAACGGAGCAAAGAAAAAACTGCAAATTTCATTAGATTTTTCCAAGATTTTGCCATTCGGAACGATTAGATAGATATCTGTTTAATTTCTTATTCATAGGCAAAATTATCAAATACGACAAGTTACTGATAATTTTTTTTTTTTTGAGAAAAATACCCATAAACTTTTCGGGGTGAACTAAAAAGTTTGATTTTTCCACACCTGCATAAACTAATCCATAACAGTTTAATTTTTTTTCAAATCGTTGAAAATTCAAAACCACAAAGGCTGGCCCGAAATCATGATCATATTTTTACTGGGTTCAAAGATCAAGATATCAATACATTTTGAATAAGTAATCTATCGAATAGTTTCGAATACTTTCTGAAAATGCTGATATTAATTGCTCCATATACTACAAACTTGTGATAGCACAAAATTGAAATAACTGGAGCAATGCTCTGAACATATTGAAATATTTTATTCAGTGGTGAGGGCTGATAGGTACTGTAAATAAATTATGAAATTTTCCAGCTTTCAATCTTTTTTGTTGCCATTCCATTCCAACGGATAGGCTGCTAGAAAACTAGCAGCTTATTTTCAATATTTTTCTGTTAATATGACAGTAATTAGTTAGGAATGAAATTTTTGTAATGAGGCAATAATTGTATCTAATATTACCTATACTTAAAACAAAGTCGCAAAATCGAGATAGTTATACAATTCAAGAACGACATGGCCAATTTTCTTCATTGATTTGTTGAGTTTTTCACCGCCTGGAATAGCAGAATAACCCTTGAAATACTGAAATATTGAAGGAGATTGAACGACATTCGATTTGATAAGTTATGACATTTGTTATGGTACGCACAAAGACAAATGAGAACATGACATTAATGATTGTGCGAGCATCAATTAATGTTGTCATAATACAAGCAAATTCGGCAATATCCATCACTGTATTATTTATAGTGCCACGGATCTGTCACAATGAGGTAATGATGCTGTTGAAATGCGGAATCAATCCACTGAAGATGAAAAAAAATACATGAGAGGAGCGCCGCTACTGCTCCACTGTTGAGAGTTAAAATCTACTCAGTTTACTTTCTACGATGATTGTTGAATAATTGTAAATAGTGGGATTTATCATGTGTGTAGTATGTACCTATATGAAAAATATTTTCTACTGTAGTATAAATCCACTGTTGTTGTGACACAAAATCTATTCCTAAGCATGAAAATGACCTAGCAACACTGGCAGTATTGATATGGCCCAACTTCGTGCTTCACAAACACAATATAAAAAAGTTGATATAGCTCAGCACAACATTCATTGATTCTAAGGCGGTACGAAGTTTAAGAGCAGTTTCTGAGGGATAAGTTGATATATTTGAATTTGTCAATTGTATCTGCACACACTTCATACTTATTTTGTTTGCCGATGTAAAATTAACGAAATCTGAACAAAAGTGAGAAAAAATTCTGAAAATTTTGAAAATCCTCAATTATTTTTGATTATGAGTATCATTGATAGCACTGAATTCAGTTTTTCCCTATTTTTGATATATAATATTTATTTTGAATAAGATGTTGAGTCATTGGGTTTGAATTCACCTCTTCCTGAACAACATCTCGTGTCGTTCCTATATTATGTTATTATTATAAACGTAATGTGTAACAAACTGCACGAAAGATGCAAAGTATAAATTGTTTTTCAAATGATGTTACAAGTGATATAATATAATGATATAAAACTTTTCATAAAGAAGTTCAGGTGATGTGACAGAGCAACTTTTGTGTCCATGTCATTTATCAAAAATAGCAAAAAAAATCAAATAAGTCAATCTAGTCATGAAATTATAAAAAGAGCAACTTTTTCAAATGCCCTCTTTCATAATTCGGTCAAAAAATGTTAATCTCAAAACATATTTCGAAAAATGTCTATTTTGAAAGATAACGAATGAAGTGAGAGTTGAGTGTTCATGTAAATTAAAAAAAATGTTCTTATGTTGCCTAACACAATTGTGTCAGTGCATATTCAATCTGTCAAAAATAGGTCTTCAATGATCAGGTATGATACTTTTTAAATAAAATATTTTTTAAAACTTCATGATAATGATAAATACAGTATTTTCTAATGCATTAAACCGTTTGTCATAAGTATCGATGACTGAAATAACTTGCACATTGGCAAAAATTCACAAATAAATTAAATCCAATTTGAATTATAATCTTCCAAAAAACCATCGGCTCAAAAATGAACCACCAGCATAATCAGAACTACCAGCATGCACTATCTCATTACAAAGGAAAAAATAGGGAAAGAAAATTACTTCCGACCGAGGGTAACTCCTGTATCATTTATAATGTGTTTTGATCGGATAGAAAACTAAGATCCTATGACTCAGAATCCCGATTCCCGATGGACCGCACCATATCGCATAACTTTACATATATGGCGACACCCCACCCACCCGCACCGTTCTTCTTTTGTTAAACACCCTCCAGAACACATTAAGCATATGTGTCTTTTCCCTTGCTCATTTCATCACTTGGATGGAAACAAGTGCGTGAATCACCGGATATCGGAGAATTCCGAGGTGAAAATGAAATTATAACCTCGGTGGGATGTCCGCAAGTATATTTGCTATTGATGGATCGGTTATTGTATGCAGACAATACTGCAAACTGGGCATCGATCAACGGGGAATTCACGTCGGAGTCATCAGAGACAATTGCCAGGCTAATGAGATTGCTACTGCATTATTGAGTGAAAATGGCGACTCTTTTTTCAGTAACAATTACTAGAATTTGTTATTCAGGGAACTGAAACAGTTTATAATTTGTTGTATTTTTATTTTTTTTTTACTTTTGTTTGTTGTTATATTATATTCTGTGTACCTATGCATTTCTAGGTATGAATTCTTCCAATGTAAGTATTTACTCTCCCCAAGACCTAACGGAATAACTGCTGACATGATAAAACATACTCACACACAGATCATAGGACCCTTGGTACATATTATAAATTTATCGTTTCAGATAGGTTTCAGATCAGGCACAGTGGTGAAAAAAATGAATTGAACAACTACAGGCTGATCTCTGTTATCAACAATATTGCAAAGATTTTTGAACAATGCATTAAAAAAAGATTATTATCATTCTTTGACAAACATTCCGTCATAACTAAACATCAGTATGGCTTTCTGAATAAATTATGCTCTGAAAATGCTCTTATGGACCTTGTTGAAAAAACTCTCGATGCATTGGACAAATCGAGGAAGTGCTTAACCATATTCCTTGATTTGGCCAAAGCATTTGACACCGTATCCCATAGTCTACTCATAAAAAAATCATATACATATGGAGTACGAGATAAGATATTAGCAGTCTTACAGAATTATTTAGCAAATATATTATAAAGAGTTAAAATTGATGAACAGTTGGGTACCTCACAAGAAGTCACTATTGGCGTTCCTCAGGGAACTGTTCTTGGACCAGTTCTCTTTCTCATTTACATAAACAGTATCAGAGAAATGACCGACTTTTGTGGTCACCTTATCTGCTATGCTGATGACACAGGAGAATCATGGGAAAATGTCTATAAACTTGCTGAAGAAGGGCTCCAAAAGATTAAGACATGGCTTGATGATAATCTGCTGACCTTGAATGTTAGTAAGACAAAATTTATGACATTTTCTCTGCAAATCACTGATTAGCCACAAAAAACAAAACTAAAAACAAAAACGTCGAGATAGAAAAGACCTCAACCATCAAATACTTAGGTGTTATGCTGGACCAGTATTTCAGGTGGGATGAACACAGAAGTCAAGTCACAAAAAGACTGAGAAAGCTTATTCACACCATTTATAACCTACGAGATATTCTAGATAGGAAGAATTTGAGAATGTGTTATACGCCTTTAGCTGAGTCGGCAATATGGTACTGTATAATAGCTTGGGGTGGAACATTTAAGAGTACAATGATTTGCATGCAAACAGTGCAAAATACTTCATTAAAAATAATATTCAAGAAACACAGATTGCATGTAAGTGATGCTAAACATCAGATCCTTATATACTTTCCACAGCTTGATATAGATTTATTCAAACATTGAAAAATATGTCCAATGTAAATCCAAAGTAAGTAGATTCACAGAACAAATACAACTGCCATTGTTTCACAAAACACACTCACAGATTTGTTTTTTTTTTCGGTCCAAAACTCTACAATATGCTACCAGCACCTCTGAAAAATATGAACACTCTTCCCAAATTTTACAAAAATATAAAATTATACCAGTGTTCAACAATATCTTTTGAATCGTCTAGTACAAAACTGACACAAATTTATCATCATACGAAAATTCCAATGAGTATTCATTCATGGAATATCCGCTCTCACTCTTTCATTTGGTCCATTGCATTTACCTTCTCTCTCCAAAATATTATGTAACCTATAATATGAAAACTTTTTGTTTTGTTTTCTACAGTCGTAAGGAATCATTCATATTGAGAGAATAGGCACAATATAAGTATATTCTATGCTAAGGTGTAATTCTCGACTTTTTGATGAATTCAAAATAGTACATAAAATACTTATTTATGTAAGGTAAAATCGTTATTTATGTAATGTAATTAATTACCTGAATTGAATGAATAAATTGAATAGAAATTGAAAAAAAACTCTTAAGATTGATAATTGTGGTGGATAATTCATAATTTCGTTTAAGATTGATGAAAAGTGAAACAACGCAGAGCTTGTGTTACTTTTCTATGCTTGAGTTATATATAACCATCGATAACAATATTCAAAAACACTTTTCCTTCGAATATTTTGTAATATCGAAATACTTATCAGATACTTTCTGAAATGTCGATGTTTCTCTTTCAAAAAATTAATTGTTAATTTCAACTAATTCGATGAACCAATATTTATGACAAGTTTTGGACTGGTAAATTTTTGGATTAAGTAGTCAGTAATCTGCTTTGAGCCCCTTGTATAGTTCCTTGATGATTTTCAAATTGAAAAAGGTTGAGGAACTAACCACTGATGATAGCAAACAAGAAGTGATTATGCCTCCACAAAAAAATTCTTTCAGAAATAATTCTGAGTCATTTATTCCGACGAACATTATTTGCATGTTTATTAATACCAATTTTTATCTTGATTTTTTAAAGTGAATATTATTTCAATAACTGGTATTTTCTATATTATTATACCATAAAATTTTGAATGAGAAAAACTCCCTAACCCTAAAAATCGGATTAATATATCCATTTTATGCCGTCGTAGACAGCGACACTGAAAAATAACCCTCTTAAATGCCAAAGACGAGAAAAATAAAATCGCCATACAAGCCATATAATAAAAGATTACTGACCACAATTTTTATTCGGTATCATAAAAGTTAGAAGGCTTAGAAGCGTCTGAAATTATTACTTGATTTCCCCTGATAGTTATCGCCTGGCGAATGAAAACTTTTTCTATGGGGTTGGTTGATATCTCGCGACGATTCACTATATAAAATAGTTAGCGAGAGGATTTATTACTCCGCCTATACGGTTGGTCGTATAAAAAGTATTTCGATAAAAAAATGGTCTTGGATGATGGGTAATTTGTTGTGTTTGTTTCTTAGTATATATTAGTGCTCATTCCGAGGCGATATTGTAGAGACAATCACCATAGGCGCGACAAAGCTTTCATTCAGGAATTGGTAATAGTTGAGAGTTTTACAAAATATTTTAAGTTAAAATTACTGAAGGTTGGTGGTATTGCAGGTCCGGTGATTGGTAAAAGTGAAAAACTTTATTTTTAACCTCTTTCATTTATTTTCCAATCAACTTTGAAGGGATGTCAACAGTAAATACTTACAAATTGAAATTTCATACATATTTGAGTTTTTTTTTTATTTCATTGATTATTAGAGTACAATATGGAAATAAAAAATTTTTTGATCAACAAAAACATATTTGATCACCTCCGTATTTTAGTCTTTTGAGATCAAGTTGAAAATATTACATATATCAAAAATATGAAAATGTAAATTGGAAAACCTGATAGTGCTCCATTCCATGAATTACCACTCATAAAACCGGCATCAGCGTCATTTATATAGATAAAAAATAGAAGGGGGCCTGTATCTGTCACTTGTGGAACTCCAATTTCAAGATTATTTCTGAAACCAGTTTGAGGCATTCCATATTTTCCTAACCTATTGAGTTTTTTGCTACACAGTATCATAAGCTTCTTTGAGTTCAAAAAAGATACCAATAGTTCTATGATGTTTGTGTAACTTTTCACTTATAGTGAAAGTAATTAATAATTGATACCAGTTTTAAAATCACCATTCAGAATATCAGGCGTCTTTATGAAGTATCATCGGCCATTTACCACTGAACTGAAAATTCGTCGAGTGCAGAATGTTTTTACTCAGCGAGATGATTCTGAAAGGAATTATAGATATTATTCCAAACCCTTAGAGATTTCTAATAAATTATTGCTTTAGAGACAAAAACGACAAAATTCAAGTTGAATTCCAACATTCCTAATCATCTAACTCTTAGAACTAGTCATTTGAGACCACACAAGCTGAGTTAGTGTTATCGTTATTAAATTCACCTAACTTGGGAATATACGAGTACAATATATTTGGTAACAACCTGCATATATCTGTTTGAAATTGAAACGAACAAAAACAAAGTTGAAAAAATGTTTTAAACGTTAAACACAATATATGTATTTATGCTCTATTCGTACAAAAGTGTGTAGTTAGACATTTTAGTGTGCTTTACATGTATTCTATCCATTTCAAAACAATTACAAAGTATACATGTGTCGTTACATATTTGTAGGAAAATATTTTCCTTGATTTACGTTGTTCCATCTTTTTTGGCTGTTAGAATTGTTTGAGATAAAAATTGTATATCTTTTGGCATGCGCTTGGGCGTGACCTTGGAAGATGAGTTCAGTTGAATTTTGGAAATCAAAGGGAATGTATGAAAAGCTTGTATGAAAAGATAGTGAAAGTACCTTACAGTTGGCGACGAGGATAATGGTTAATGTAAAGTGCATTCATCATTGGAGAATTGATATCATTTAGAGCAGGTACTAAGAAAAAACGGCAAAGCAGTTTGGAATTCAGTCTGAATTCAATCAGGAAGTCCATGATTTCAATATATTTATTAGGAAGTCAAAATATTTTTTCGTGGCAAATGCAATCGATAATGAAGAGACAAAACAATCAATATTGTTGAACGGATTATCCGAAAATGCATTCGTTCTATTACAAAACCTCGCATTACCTGCAAAAACGGAAAATGGTTCGTTTGCGGACACAGTAAATTTATTCGAAACATATTATAAACCCACTAGTGCGGTATATACAGAACATTCTGCAATTTATGCAATCAAAAAGTTGGAGTCATAAACTATCCAAGAGTATGCGGTTCGTCTTCGCGGTATAGCAGCGCATTGTAAATTCGGAACTTCATTACATAATGTACTACGTGACAAATTCATCTGTGGGTTTAAAAGGGGTAAAATTTTTGACTTTTCAATAAGCAATACAAGCGGCTACCGCAACATATATAGCAAATCACAGTTATGAATTACCAGCCGCAGCACAAGTGGAAGCAGGAAATATTCACAAACTTGATTACCAGGAAGTGGAAGTTCAGAGGACAAGATACGGACCAGGTCCAAGAAATCGCAAGCAAAGCAGCAGAGGGCAGACAACCCGTTTCAGGAGGGCAACAATGAAGAAGACAACAAACATATTGTCCTCCGAACCGTGCTCAATGTCACGTTCGCAAGAGTAATTCTTTCTACACTCCCTGGTCCATAAAACGTTACGTAGAATGAAATCCTCTATGGGTACTCCGGAAGTTTCCTATCGACCATTCCACCCGAAAACAAAATTTTACATTCTTTGCTATCGAACTAGATTTGTGAGACCCCTCATAAATTAAAGTGGCTTCCTGAATTTCAAATGAGGCGCAAAAGATGCCTAGCGATAACAGAGGGAGCCGACTTGAGGCCAATAAACGAAATTGATTCGGACTTTTTTGTCGAACTCCCACAAATTGCTTCGAAAGTTTTCGAGTAGTCGTCGAGCTTTGAGGCAGATTGGGCGCTAATGGAGCTATTTGTTCCTTGTTTTGTCGATAGGTTTTAATGTCGAAACGAAAGGAAACTGGTAAATTATGGAAGAATTTGTTAGTCTGGTCGAAAGTTGTTGAAGAAGCAAAACGATTTGTAGACGTCTCTACTGGTAGAGGTCAAGGAACAATTCGGAACAATTGTTTAGAATATTATAGAATTCAGTAATCATTAAATCAGAGAAAAGAGAAAAAAACTATGAATTTTACCAATTTGAACAATTTAATAACTGTAAACAAATAAATAACTGAAAAAATAAATTATTCAGTCATGAACAGGATGACATTCATCAATTCAGCAAAATTTCATCATAAATTTAAACAATTTCCAACAATATACTAGAGTTATACACAATAACAGTTTTCTATTTAGCAAGCCTTTTTGAACTCTCACAATTTTAGATTGGCAATTCTTAATAATTTTGAATTACTCAACATGTCTCAATCATGTCTTTGATTTGGGTCACTGAGTTCAGTTTTGGTTATTATTCAAATAAAATTGAAAATTGTTCATAACTTCACTAGAAAAAATATGCATATATGTGGTTAGAAGTACGTTGCAACGTTTTATAGTGATAAAAGGCTTTCTAACCTGTGTAGTTCGTTGTAGAGTTCATAAATTCTCTTCATTCTGCTCCTGTTCGGAAATCCGCCATTTTGTGAATTTCATATGGGATCAACTCCTTTCTTCAAGGAATGATTTTTTTTAGAAATGAATACAAGATAATTATCCTCTTACTCTCTCGAATAGCACTTTATAATCATCATTTTACTTTTACTTATTCAATATCGATAATATTATGGATTTATAGCTTGAATATTCATTACACAAAATCAGCACAACCTTCCTCCTCTCTATCAATATTCTGCCTTCTCTTGTTATCAAAAATTCTGAATCTCTATAAAGCTTGAAATTCTAAGATTATGATTTTATTTATTACTTCAGTCTTAAGTATTTTCTTTCATCTTAAAATTGTTAAAGCATCATATCATGCACTGAAATAATTGAATGTCAAACTTCCTCAATGTTCTTATCATTTCAAATCATATAAAAATTACTTCTTATTTATTTTCATTCTGTTATTTAATTGCTCTTCTAGAGCGTCGAAAGATAGTATGTTTTTTGTTGTAGGAAAAGTGTTTTAAATAAATTCATTTCACTCCCGAGGTTCCAATTATTCCCATTGGGGATATTCGAAGAATAATTTCCACGTGGGAGAACTGTTAGTACATTACACTATAGACGAAACAGATCTTTTCACAGCCGATGGTTCCGTATATGTGGTGATACGTCATAAAATCAGTTGATCGTCAGTACAGTACTCCTTACAATATTTTTCTATGACCAGCACTTTATACTTTCAGTATATAACTAATTTGAGAGTCCTCAAAAAGTATATTCTCAAATGGAGAAACTTAGATGAACTAAATCTGGTGACCGAGGGGGCCAAAGATGAAGGGCATTATTTCAGAATCTGTCTTCAGATAATTCATTCAACTTTTAATATACGGCATCAGTGCCCCATGTGAGATAGCAGTCTTATCGATTCCATATTCAAAAAAATCGTGCATTATGAAATGAGTCTCGGACATGCATTTTTCTGGTGTAAAGTAAACTATCTGATAACTATTGATAGATATTGAATCCATCAAAAACACAATTTTGTGCATCAGGCACCTTCGCTTCAAACAATTCATTCCAGGAATTCTGAATATTTTCGGATTCTGATAATGTCGTTTCATAAATATTTATACGTCGCACATAGTTCCCCCCTTTTCAATGATTGCACAACGGGGTTATTGGATAATATATGTGATGAGTATTTCTTCTCTGAACGCTTTTAACTGAAACTCCTACTATATAGGAATGTATGAAAGTATACTATAGAATATGGAACATCGAATACTTAATACATAGTGTCTTTTTTCTTAATGTGCAGAATGAACCGTGATTTTTTTTGATTTCTCTATGTTCAGGGAGAGTCCATTTAGATATCTTTTCACAATAGAATCATAGCATATGAATAGTATTCTCATATAATCTTAATTGGAAAGAAGTCTGGCATCTGTTATGTATTGACGCTTTGAGTTATTGAAATTCATCGTAAAAGTCCAATTGAACACCCAAAAACCTTAAGTATATGACTCCAAACCAATCTCCAAAGAATTAACATGAAATAGAGCAAATCGAAGTTATTGGAAATAAATGAATCTAAATTGAAGGGGTTATATTTTATTAGGAGTGTTTAATCTTTATTTTGAATCCCAGCCTACTGGCTGGGATTCAAAATAAAGGAATGAATGACATTACGATGTCATCGATGACATAAGTGGATTAAAATTAATCCGTGGCATAAAAAATCGTAATATTTGGATGATATGTGTGTGCTTTCCTCATAATTATTTCCATATTGGTACTGAAGAGCCCTGAGGCAAGTGTCTTTTGGCGAAACGCGTGTCTACCATTGAGAATGACTGAGTTCCATGGAAGTGAATTTTTTTTCATCTTTCATTTAGTATATCGTGTAGAAATCTTGTGAATGATATCTGACTCAAATCTAAAACGAACGTTTGGAATACAAATT
>WOGR01007500.1:0-12370 GCA_015342045.1 Leptinotarsa lineolata | reverse complement strand
GGAGCTGACGGTGCTTCTCTTCTTCCAAAATCCGTACGCAATTTTCGCACACATTCTGCAACATTACCATGATTTTCAAAGTAATGTCGCAATATTTACCAGCGTTGTTCAAGCGTATACACAACCATATTCAGCGGAAGGATAAAACTAATTATCTGTCAAATCAATCATGAGCTAAGTGTTACCATTCACGAAATAAGCACTAGTTGAAAAAAAAAACGTTAAATGGCGGACCCGTTAGTAATCTTGACGAGTGGTGTAGGGTAGAGAGTGGTAGGTCCAAAGTTTGTGGATCAATTCAACCCCCCACTGCTACCCATGAGGGTTTATTGTAGCTCACACCCATTCAAACTAGACCGAGTGATCCAGCTTCTCAACAATGCCTATTATTTTGTTTGGTAGGTGATCTTTCAGGTCAGCTGGCAAAAGTGGCATTCTGCTAAACGCTCAAAACTTGATCGAGTCAAGCCCGGAGCAGATACAAAGTAAGTGTTCTGCTGCCAGGGTCTGAATTTCATTGTGAAGAATAATATACTTCAAGGTTGAAAAATATTTTCCTCAATTTCGTGAGGACCCCATCGGCAGTAAGTCTACGACGTTAGGTAGGTAAACAATGGTGTGACACATTTCAGGAAGATGCCCTCCTATGGCTGCAGGGTACTGAATGCACCCACCAACCAGGAGAAACTCTCGTGATCCTCTCAGGTCACCTGTAGCCGTCAGAGGTCAGAATATGCAGCCCTGAAATCGTACCATCTTCTCGAATATCCTCAGCAACGAAAATTATGGCATACTGAAGAGATTCTAATTATTTGGTCAAAAAAAGTGTGTCGAATGTTCAAGGTGCAAGATGTCTACTTCGAAGACGTCAGCGCATATTTATGCGCGTCAGGGCATATTTATGTAAGTCAGCTATATTTAACGATACATTGGATCTAGCCATGCAGAACTTTTTCGACTCTGGTTTGGGTGAATCATCATATGAATGTCACAAGAAATACTTTCAATTTGTCATCAAATCATACTGATAGTTATTATCGACATACATACAGAGTGAAATATCAATTTTGCATCAAAAAACTAGTAAAAATTTAAATCATTTTCAACAAACATCGATATATTAGTTCGAATAATAAATTGGACTAAACTTTCTTTCGAAATATTATTATAGTAATATGAGTGAGGCGCCTAAAATGTATATGTTGTTTTGTTACGTAGGTGATTGTGATTTTAAATCTGAATATTGTTTTCAGATTCGAAGAACTTTTCTAAATAAACTTTTTTAATAATAATAATGGCTTTCATTGATGGTTTCATACAATTACAACCAATGTTTGAATAAGTGGGTGATATGGGGAAGGATTGTGGGGCAGCAGTACAGCAACATTCTAATGCTTATCTCATCAGGTCCTACAGCATTCGATTTCATGTTCGGAATAAACTTATAGATTCCTTTGTCATCGGTAGCTTTATAGGAGAAGTTGGGATTGTTTATATTATTACCCGAAGAAAAAATCAATAATTCCATCATCAGGGGAAGAGTTGTAGTTGGATATAATTGCAAAAATATTGTTGATATCTTCAACGATCAATAAGTGGTCTGGAATGCATTTACGATTTGTTTTATTATGAATATTCAAATCGGATAAATCGTTCTATATCTGCTTACTTCTTGTAAGCCGATGATTAAGATACGCTCTTTTCTCAAGGTTCACAGTGCGATTGGTTAAATTCCTCAGTTGTTTGCAATAATGCCAGTGATGCTGTAACTTTTTCTTTCTGAATCTCGCAAGAGCTCTATCTCTCAGTTTGAACCTGAGTTTCAAGTTGTCTGTGAGCTATGGGGCCTTCTTGTTGGAAATTCTAACAGTTTCAATAGGAGAATGTTTTTCAAAAATATCGGTTATTGTTCCACTAAAAAAAGCCAATTTGTCATTGATGTTTTCGATGTGATAAAGAGAACGAAAATCCGCTGCCTGTAAATCTATTGAAAAAAGATCAATATTAAATTTGCTGAAGTCTCTATAGGTGTGCATGAAACTCTTATCTGCTATTTTGATTAAGCCCACCTTGCGAAACACTAAAAGATGATCAGGAAATGAATTACAGTCGATCGTAGTACAGTCGAATATAGTTGAAACTCTGAACAGATCAAAACGTCTAAGATTTTACAGCCTGCCGAAGACTACCGTGAGGGTTGGTCTACTACTTGTTTCAAGCAATACGAATCTAGAATGTGATCCAGTTGAACACACTGACAATTAGTAGGATCTGGATAATCCACATTTAGATCCCCGCCAAAATGATATTTTCAAATTTTGGACAGATTGAAGATAAACTGTCTGTCTGTATTGATGTACCTCTGAAAATGTTCCTGATAAAAATTGCAACACCCCCTCCTCTTCTCTCACCTCTATCTTCACGAAAAAGTTGCTAACATCAAAACAAATTTCCTCAGTTGTTGTATATCGAGTAAGCCATGTTTCAGAGACGGTAATGATATCAAACTTTGATTGTACCGCCCGCTTGAATTCTGCGAATCCATTCAAAATTGATCTCGTGTTTATGCGACAAATCGTTATGTTCCGCATATTTCATCAATCTCACTCCTGAGCCCAGACAATATAAAAAATATTCAATAAAAAATAACAATTCGAATTAATGAAAAATTTAAGGCACAGCTCACTATAAGTGAATATTGCAAAAAAATTGAAAAAACAGAAAAAATCTATATACATAAAATCAATTGGTTTCCACTCCTTTTGCAGCACGACGCGGATTGTTCCTCAGTGTTTTCTTGAAAGCTGCTTTTTCCAAAGGAGCAGTGAGTTCCTCTAAGATTGAAGAATCTTGCTGCAGCTCCTCCAGGCAGTATCTTTTATTATTCATTACTAATTATATCTTGTGGTTGCTTTGATTCCATTTTGTTTCACCTTATTCAGATACTGGCGCAAAGAGTTATTCACCTTCTGGTCATCAACACTCAAGTCGTCCACTACAAATATATTTTTCCCCTTCAGTTTGAAAGCATTACTTTTTATTTCGACTTTTTTGGAATAGGAAACAAGCTCTAGTTTCAAGATCTTGGAGTCACCAGAGTTTCTAGATAAGAAATATGTATATTGACGTCTCTATGATTCAATTCAACTTCCAATACGTTTTCCAGATACTGAAGACATTCACTCGGAGAAGTTTGACTCAGCCCAAACACGACTCATAGTTAACAGTATTGTTAATACATCACATTGAAAAAAAGACAGCTGCGTCTCACGCGATATCGCAACAAATGTTTAAATTGTCTCCTATCATTTCTTAAACAAATACTTGCTCTTGATATAGTGTGCTTGTGGCAGTTCTCTAACATCTGTGGAGTGATAGCGATGCAGGCAATTCTTTATTATTTTCAAAATTTGTTCTGAATATTTGATCTTTCATGCTCCACAACGAAAAATCTAGAAGAGAAAGGCCCGGTGAACGTGGTGGCCATTCAATATGACCATTATTTCCTATCCACCTTCCTGGTATAGTTGTATTGAGGAAATCTCAGCAGATTCTCCTGCGATGTGATGGAGCTCCATCGTGTTGGAAATACCCATATTTTCTTATGAGGCTAAGTGGCAAATCCTTTAATAACTCAATTAGAGTTCATTACCTTTCTATAGATGGCTCATTAGAAAATTCCGCCATCTACAAAAAACTTTTCTCCTGTTGAAGTCCGTTAAACGCAAATGATGAGCTTTCCTGACTCGATAAGCCTTGAATTTATTTTTCTTCAAAATTTTCCGTACAGACGTAGTAGATATGGCCAAATTATGAGCAATTTTCCTCAGAGATACTTCCTTGTTCTCAATTCTTTTAATTTTTATAAATCCTAAATGAAATTAATGTCACTTTATCATTATTGTGAAACTCCTTTGAACTCACCTAAATTATCGCCACCACATTCAGTAACCGGAGAGTTTTTCAAAAGATCCATGATTCCGTAAAGTTTATATCTATGATTAGGTTGTCGTCGTTTAGGATACATTTTCTAATACATTGCCAGAGATTTGGTAACATTCCTCAAACATCTCGAATATACAAACAGCATATCCACTTTTTCGTCATTAGAAAAGTTATTGTTTCTCCCTTAAAATCACTCAACGATATGAATAACTTTTATTTTGTGTGTGACAATTAACTTGACATTCACATTCATGTATTTCATGGCTTACATCAAAAAAAAATATCGCTTGTCATGTTTCTCGTAAAAACATCTAAGACTTTTTCAATACAGTATTTTTATTAGTTAATTATTGTTGATATCCTCATTTTCTGAATAGAAATTTTTGGGTAGCTACAAATTTTCAAAAGACATTTGGAAATTATGAATAGCTTGGTATTGATACAAAGATTATTGGTCTCTCTTTTTCAAGACGACCCTGATAGAAATTTAAATGGATTTCAGTGAATACAAATATAAATAATCTCAATGAACGACATAATTCACAGGAGAACTCTGGATTTCAGTAATATTCGGAAATTTGAGCTCTTAATAAAAAATGATAGTGATGATGTGGTTTCGGGAAGAAACGTCGGAAAATATAGATGTCGTGATGTATCAAAAAATTTGAAATTATAATGACTATGAAAATGTATAAAACAATATACAGGTCCGTATTTAAAAAACATATATTGATGATGGAATTCAATGAACGAAACGTTGCATTGAAAAATCAATCCACCCAGAATCTGAAGCACATGGAAAAAAGCAAAAAGTTTCTGTGTCATTTATTGATATTATTGAAAATGGAGGCGGTAGAGCAAAAAAAAAAATCTATCATTTTCAGCTTTTTGCAAATATTCCAAAAATCGTTGATGATTTCAAGGATCCGAAAATACCATTGTGTTGCATCCCTAAAAAGGTAACTTTTGTTGTATTTAATCGTCCTTGTACGACCTACCGTTTTCGAGATAGCAATAGTGGTATCAGCTATGATACCAGCTGTTCGAAACTATGATGATATTCATAAATAAAGTCCTATTCACAATCAAAAAAAAGTTTTTGAAATTTCCAGAACAGAAAAAATATACCTATACACCAAATTTGATTTCTATTCTTTGAAAAAAGAGTCGGAAATAGCCTTCTGTAATATTTTTGTATAAACTTTTGGACTCCCAAATTGACTGCTTCAATTTATTGTTTCCTATAAATAATATATTTGTTTCTCGGGTAACAACTAGAAGGACCTTTCATTTTTAATGCAACAGAGTTCACACCAATTGATTATTTGAAGCTCTGATGAATTTGATGTGCACTTCAATGAAATGTGAAACAATTATAACATTTTCACTTGTGTTTTTTTTTGTTTTTTCCAAATCCATATTCAATTATTTCTTTTTTGTCTCATAAAAATTTGCATTGCTCAATGTACCTACTTTCAAGAAATTGCTCTTTAAAAGGTTTGACCGTTGAACAGAAAAATCAATATAAGAATTATTTGTTCAAACCTAAGTTTGCGCTGGTCCGACCCTGTCCTCCGATGCCCCAATGCATTCAGGAGGGTGCGCCAGCATTATCAACCAACGACCAATTCCCTCACCGTGAGGTAAGTGATAATTGGGTCCGAAAATTATGTGTCCTCAACAAGCGCAGTGCGCCGAGAATGACAGCCTTCTGCATTTGTCCGGCAAAAATGTCTGCCTCAGTGCGACAAGCCCACATGATTCTGAGATTCGAGAATAGAGGGGGATTCATTTCACCAAGGACTCGGATATGCAGACAAAGTGGTCTGGATAGATTCTGCGGAGTAAGAAGACAAAATCTCAATATTTTATCCATTTTCCTTTTCTTTGCAAACGATATTCGTCTCGCCAGTAGCTCAAAACTCCATGATAAATATAGTTTTGCTCTGGTGGTCGAGAAGGACTTTATCACGCTCAATAGCGTGTGAGAGTCTGAGGGCGGAAAACGAATAGTTCCAATAAATTCGGCACTTCACGTTCCCCACAAAGGATTCAATATCCCCCTGAGCGTAGGTAGTAATGAAAAACACCCTTAGGGCTGCGTTATATAGCCCTACACCGCATATGCTAGACATGCTGACAGTAAGTCCACTAGACGCCTCGCGGCAGTCCTTGCACCTTGTGTGAGAAACCTCTATACCTATCACGTGACTGCGGTGGACTGAGGTGTTAGAGACACCAATCTGGCAGGTCATGATGAACCTCTCAGTTTCTGACTCCATCCCACTCGACCTGAGGAAAGCGAAAGTTAGGCGCTTTGTTGTTGAAGAAAACCCCAGCAGTGGCTTATCCTTGTGTTGCCGTAGGAGTGTAGTGATCTCTGCGGCTGTTACATGAGCCTTCTGCTGAAAGGGTTCCAACTCGGAGACAGAGTTGTGATCACCTCGTTTAGTGTCGAGAACTAATCCGAGTTCACCAGCTCCTCGGGCAATTGCTTCAAGAGAATTGCTTCAATTCCAGTTCTCTCATTGTCACGAACCATGCAAAGAGGAGATCCTTCTGCATGGTCCGTGTATGGTCCGTCTGCATTATTATAATTACTACTCTGAGATAAAGGTGATTACCTTGATAATTTTCATTCTGTTCTTGGCCCATTGTCGGAAAAGGTAAGCTTTCAGATGATCACCTTGTATATTAATGAGGGGTTGATTGCCACAAATTACCTTCCTGTCCAAAAAAATAAGTTTTTAGATAACTTTTATTGTTTCAAATGTCTCGAACGAAGTTTCAAAAATAATTGTTGTAAAATTGACCATATATTTCATATATTGTTATTTTGATAGATCAAAAATAGTTACAGCTATTGATACTTTCAAATTCAGATAGTTTTATTTCAGCATCATGAGAAGATTTCAATAAACCAGAATAGTATTAATTTGTATATTTCCTGATAAAGTTATCAGTTCGCTCATAAACAGGTCATATCATGAAAATATTCCTTTGGAATTCAAGGCATGCATAGCTAGCTGTTTTTTTTCTTCTGATAATAACCTACGACAGATAGGTAACCAGTTTGAAAACAGAGCCACTGTCAAATTCTTTACATGAAAAAAAACAGGTTACGATGTACATCAATATGATGTAACGTTCCGTTTTTCCATTAGTAATTTCATATTGTTTGTGACATAACCTGGACACAAAATAAATCTTTTTATTTTCAATCTCAAGTTGTGAACTATAACATACCCATTATTTAAATTCTTATATTCATTTTCACAGATCTGGGATTCTTCTGATCAGTCTTCGGTAGCGCTACCCAACAAAAATAAATCGGGATATTAACATTTAAAAGCCATACTAGTTGTTTTGAATATTTCATTCCGTATCACGGTTAGATATGCAATTAGACGTCAGATAAATTGTCTTCTTCTTTTGTTCTTATATTTGTTAAAATTCTTATCGAGGCCATCATCGAATAAAAAACTCATTCTGAACCACCGACAATCTGGTTCCTTTGGATAAGACTCAGTCCCATTTTTATATTTAATTTTTTACACCGATTTTTTTTACTGGTAGTCTGGAAGTGTTTCATATCCCTGTGTAACAATGTTGATCTATAGTGACGAGTGTTGAAAAGGGTGCCATATTTCTATACAATACTGTAGATGACGCCCATTTAAGGACTTGGTTCTGGTAACCCTTTTCAGCACCCAGTATTGAGCCTCTATAAAGAATAGAAGACACGAACTACGCTCTTGCCTCCGCAACACCCACTGCTAGTCGTGGCAATTGTATCGTTATCTTGCTCTGAATTCAGAAAGAGAAAGGTAACGTTACAACTATAATGTCGGTTATTTAATTTCAATTTTATATTTTGCGTCCCAGTTCTTGGAATGATAGAATATTCGATGAAAGAGATCAAATAAATGGTGAACCTAATTTAGACACTTGAAAAATGAATATTTCAAAATATCATACCTTCATTTTTCAGCATTCTTATCCATCAACCACAAATAACAAGAAGATCATGGTTGAGTTCTCCATTAAGTTAAATCCATCTCTGTAATTGATTATATAGCTTGAAAAATAACGCAATCAAGAGTAATGCTCCGAAAAATCACGGAAAATGCTGAACGAAAACCTTTCGGAAAAATTACGATTTTTTCCATTTGATTTAAGGCAGTCTATTTATTCAAACGACACCCTGGTGGAGTGCAGATGCCGCCTCTATTGTGAATTTAAAAGGGTGGAAAATGGCATGCAAGGAAAATACGTACACGTACACTAGGAATCGAACTCTTCTGGAAACAAACAATTTTAAAATGCGATTGATTCCACAATCGTGCTGGAATGCTGTACGATGCTTTCCAATTTACTTTGTGCGAGGCCAGCAATGTGCCACAGAAGCGAGCTTTCGGTATTTCTAACAAAAGAATGGAAACGAATCTCTTGTGGAATTTAATTGCACTCTCCCACTTTGCTGGATATTCAGAATTGTTTCAGGGTATAGCTGATGAACTGATCGGATTATCTGTATTTGTAATATTTCGTAATATTATTCGTAATTTGTAATATTTCGTTTTTTTGTTTGCAACGTATGGAATTGTTTTCAATTCAACCCACCCTTTCTATTTCTTCTGTATGGTTTGGGATCATGAGAGATCAGAAACTGAAGTATTCTTCAAAGGCAGCTGACCAAGAGACCGATAAACTTGTTGCAGTTTTCGACATTTATCAAGGTAGTCACAATTCTGTCTTTGAGTTATATTCCCTTCAGCTGAAAGGCTCTCATAAAAGCAGCAGAGATCGTTTCAATTATACCGTTACACAAGGATATGCTAATGCATGGGGTTTCTTCAGCAAAATTGAAGCACTTGGCTCATCAAAGCATCTGATTTTTGCTTTTCTTAGATCTAGTAGGCTAAAGTCGGAAACTGAGGGGTTCATTATTGCCTGTCAGGAAGGTGTATTCATCACCTTTGTCAAACGCAGTCCATTGCTATCAGCATGTCCAGCATATGCGCTATCATCCTGAATTTATTGACATTACAAGTACTATTTCCAAAACTCGGCATCGTATTGACGAAACACTAGTGTTGCTATACGCTCCAAAGAATATTGAATCCGTTGTGGTAAATGAAAAATGCCAAATTCATTGGAACTTTTATTCTCCACCGTTAGGTTCATTCAACCTAAAGAGCCCTTTATCGTACTCTGACACCTCAGAGCACATGATTCTCGGACCCCATTATCACTCACCTCATTGTGTAAAGAGTGGTCATAGGTTGATGATGCTGACCAATGCAACCTTCATAGAGAAAAATTATACGTAACTATGTAGTCAGTTAGAGTATCATTTTATTTCGGTCTCCGAAAGATATTGAGAATTTTAAGTATCGGTATGAAAAAATTATATAGAGATATGTAATAAGACTAAAACTAGGTATGTTACTACACATTCAGGATTTTCAGAAAAGTTGTCCCACCCCCATTCAGAAATCGTCAAACGTAGATCGTGAATTCAGAGAAGGTTTTGCATAATCAGGGCAGAGTAAAGTTTTAGTTGTATTCATTTATATCTCTAAATCGTCATATATCAATATTTATATTTACAATTTATTGTGAAGTTCATGGTAAATTACTTGAGTCTTCCTCAACGAAACTTTCCTGGACTCAATACATCTTCATTCAAACCCAAATGCTTTTTTTCATAACAGTTCAGACATTATTCAGATACTGTACCGACAATCGCAGATACCTTGTGACGTCACACTAGCTTTCAACAAACATGCAGTTTTGAAGTCGTGTTGTTATTCCAAATGACAAGCAGTAATAAAATATATTGACATGCATTAACTAAGACGAAATGAAGTGATGAAATTCCAGGATGAGGTTCAGATAGACCATATTCATGTAGTGGTCATGATCATGCACATATTGTAATACTGCTTGAGGATATTTTTCGTTTTTTAAGATTTTCAATTGAGATAAAAATGTTGATTTTGAATAACTGGTTATTCAAAATTTATATCAGGTCTTCACGTTTTTGAAAGAGAAAATGTAAAACCTGATGCAAGTATACCAGCTATACACGTGTATATGCACTTGGTACATTGGGATACCAATTACACCTATACACTATCCATTAAACCACTTTATATTTATATAGTATAAAACCCCCATCGCCACCAGCGAGGGAACATCACCTATTTAATTCGACCAAATTAATCCGTTTATTTTTATGTTGGTGAGAGATCATTCACTGGCTTCAGTGGGACTCTGACAAACTCTCAAAACCTGATTCGTTTCGCGTCGTATCTAAATTCTCTAGTAGAGAATAATCTCCCCCGAGGTTGGCAGACCATGGTACATTTTCCAGAATCTAATGAGAACCTAATCGCCGGTCAGTTTGTGACCACCTGTCAGGAGAGTAAGCAATACAAATATGTGACTTGGGGCGCATTTCAGCGACACACTTTTTTGCGACTTCAGATATTATTTGCACCCACCAACCAGGATACGCTCTTCTGACCTTTTCGAGTCGTTTGTAGCCATCAAGGCTCGAATGTGCAGTAAAACTCATCGAGAAGCTCCAGATTTGATTCGATGTTACAGAAGGGGGGGCAGTCGGGGTCGTTTGGTCAACCTCCAACTTCTTTGTAAAGCGAGCGAGGACAGTTGGGCATCTTCTCTATAGACTCAGGTTAGAATTTTTTGTTGTTTCATGGTTCTTGAATAGTCGTAAGAGTAGGTAGAAAGGCCTACCACCCCACAGCCCTGCATTACTATGACAATACTGTCTATGACTAGAAGGTACAGCAGACGGTACAGCATAAATTATATCAAAAACATTGTTTAATGTTTTCATTATAGATAATAAAAATTAGGGGCCAAAATGGGACCCTTGTGGTACTCCAGAAGGTGTTGGATAAGGTTCAGAAGAATAACCGTCTATAAACATATGTTGAGTTCTGTCTTTTAAATATTATTCAATCCATTTTAACATAACACCGACTTCAGCAAGTAATATGACTAATTTCATCGAATAGAAAACCTTTTTTTATCCAACTCCATCTCATGAGAGTATGGTGCAATCATTAAATATATCTGTCAGTATTCGCTTTTATTTTCTCCCTTGGATTGATAACGATAAATTCATTTTACAGCCACACTAACCACACCGGTAACACCATCCTCTATTATTTTTATTATTCATTTGATTATCCTCGTTCCTTTATGATCCGCCTTCGGGCCTCATAAAGTGCAAATGAATAATAATTATGGCGAAAAAGACCCACAAAAATAATTTTACTCGCGAGAGTATATTCTTAGCAAAGATCTCAATGGAAATGTAATTTGAGCCTTCCCTGCAGTAATTACTATTGCCAGTTCAACGACTAAAAGATTGCATTCTTCAACATTTCTTATTGCACCTATCTACCTTCTTTCGGGTCCTGGAACGAACTGCACATGTAGTGCGATATTCAGTCTTCCAGATAAAAAATGATATGATGTTGAGTATCATATTGAACCCATTCCAAACCTATGAGTACTTGTGATGCACTGTTTTGGAACCTTTGGTATATTAGTGAATCTTACCGGAGTTTTATCCCAACACCAAACCGTTATTTTTAACACCTCGACAGGTGTTTCAATCATCAAGTGATCATCTTCAACCTATGAGTATTTTGAATGAGAAATTCTGTTTTCTACTGGTCATATTTAAGTGAAATAAAACTAATAAAACGGAGAGGAATTTTGTATGTAAAGTGTATAATATAATAATTTTTTTATTGCTTAGCGCTTTCGACTTGCGTCATCTTCAGTGCTCACTCGTCAGGTAGCAGAAAGTATCGAGAAGAGAAAAACGTAGTACATTTATACTTCCTACTACCTGACGAGTGAGCACTGAAGATGACTCAAGTCGAAAGCGCTATGCAATAGAAAAAAATTATTATATTATACACTTAACATACAAAATTCCTCTCCGTTTTATTAATTCAAACAAGTGTATTCAGCTTTCCAAGTTATTCATATTTAAGTGAGTCAAGTGATTAGATGCAATGTCCTCGACAGAAAAACCCTCATTTTTGCTTGGCTCACACAACTGTAGGATTTTGGATTTCAACTGTGTACCGTTCGATCGGTGCTATGAGTTGCACGTTAAAGGTAAGACCTCGTTAATACTCAACTCGCGTGAGTTTCGACTTCTGAGGGTTGTCTTTTGTTAGGGGCTGGCTAACAGACAAACATATTTCAACATTTTTTTCTAACAGATTTCTACTTGTTTTTTTCCTAAATATTTGAGTTAGCCACAATGATATCTTTTTTTTATTGGTGTTAGCTTTTCAGAAAGAAGTGGGTAGGTAAATAACAATTGATAATCTTATTTTATTGATTTGCGTTGTTGGATATATACATATAT
>WOGR01007499.1:0-12371 GCA_015342045.1 Leptinotarsa lineolata | reverse complement strand
GTGTAATGGATACATTCTCATGAGGTACACTGAAAAATAGAGTTTATGGTCAGTGGGAATATCAAAATATTGAGGACCCTCAATACAGCATTGTTGGAGAGTTCGAAAGATTTAGGAGAAGGGAAATCAATCGTGCAGTGAATAATATTCGAAGAAGGGCACAGTTGTGTTATAATGAACAAGGCCAGCATTTTGAGCATTTGCTGTGATTTACTTTCGTTTTTACATTTTAGTTGATTATTGTTTTTTGTTCAAAGTTCTATTTTCATTGAAAAGGACACAATGTCAAACGAACCAAACTGGATGGATGAGATTTTGAACCAATAACTTGAGCATAGTCCGATGTTGTCGTCTTTCGGGATACAAGTTTGAATATATATCTGATGTCTTAACACTGTTTCTATCGTATTTGCTATAAACATGTATCATATTTCTTTTTTCTTCATTCGTGAAAGCCATTTTTCGCCAAAAGTTCAATAAGTTATACAATAAAGACATGTCATTGAGAGTAACAAATTGAAAGTCAAATTTAGAAACATCAAAGTCAAAGCCTATTATGATAAGAATTAATTTTTTTAACATCTCCAATTTTTCAAAAAAGAATGATAATTTATGATACATTATTGAAAAGGTAAAATCTGGTTCTATTCAAAACAGAAAGATTCCAATGTAGCGTCCATGAGAAGTTGATGATGGTAGCCGGAAGACGAAACGTCGGGTAGCAAATCTGAAAACACCACTATATAACAGGAAGAAAGTAGTGGAAGTGCAATTTATTTTCGAATCCTTCGAAAAGTAAAGCCAGAATTTTTTTATCCAAAATTTCTGTTTTTTCCGGTTATCTCCGGATATACTAGGAATTTCAGAACTTTCTCAACGGCATATTGTTAGTCAGGTAAATGCGCAACTTTACCCTAATTGAACAATCTTCGTATCTCTCATAGTTTCCGAGATCCCAATGGTGAGGATCGAATCTGAAACACCCCGTATTAGGTAGGTTTAAGTTTACTGGCCATAAACCTATGCTAAGATTTCATGGGATCAGTAACTCAGAAAAATGTGTGATTTTCATAGTTCTGAATCAGAAAATGAGTTTCGTTATCTAAGGGATCAACAGAGAACTCAATCCTCGAATCTCGGAGATAAACGAGCCTCTTCAAGGCGGCAAGTTGCAGAGTCAAAACTTGACTTCGACTGCCGATGAGAATCGTTCTCTGTCTTTCACCGCAGCTACCACTGCAAGGCATACGGTTGAAAACCAGGGCCTAAACACAACGCATTTATGATTCAACACCAGACGGCGCTGTTTCGAACCGACAGTTGAATCCAGCAATGCATTTGTGGTTCAGCCTAGCACCACTGATGAGACCTTTGGCGGGTCGAATCATAAATGCGTTGTGTTTGGGCTCTGATTCTTTCTCAACCTTATGCCTGGCAGTGGAAATTGCAGTGAAAGACAGAGACATAGATGGCGTCTTCGTACGGGGATATATCATAGATCATCGCCCTTCTTTACTACAGCTTGTCCGTCATAGACAATTGAACCCACCAATGCATTTGTGATACAGCCTAGCATCACTGATGAGACCTATGGCGAGTCAGAACAGCGCTGTCTTGTGTTGAATCAAAAATGCGATGTGTTTGGATTCTGGTTTCCATTATTAACTTGTGCGGGCTAAGTATTAACGAAGTCCAGGCTTTTACTTTCTATCAGTAACTATTAAAAAATTCAAACCATTGCAATGATGAGGTCACATGTTATAGAAATTGATGACCAGTTTTATACATTTACTACCCGTATTTGAACGTTTTTATGGGAGATGAGAAATTTCAATGAAAGAACAACATAATTAATGAAAAGTCAAAGAGAATCAGAAATTCTGGTTATTGTTTCGAATCGATGACTCAGTAAAAAAATATTTCCTCTTTATACTACAATTGTGTGTATCGCCTATTGTTTTGAACGTCGCAATCGAACAACTTTATGTATCTTGTTCATTTATAAAATTATTGTCGTATTTCATTTGGCAGATGGAATATTGCGGTTCTTCATCGTTAAGACCACCGCCCAATAATTAGTAGGAAACAATAAGATGATTGCCAAAAATCCCAAAAAAGGAACAAAAATGGACCGAAAACTTCACTGAGTTCAATAAAGGTACTTTTTGTTAAATTATTTTTTGAAATTTTGAAATCAATATACAGGATATATAAAATAATTGCTGAATCAGCTGGTATGTTCGTTTATTTAAGCATTCGCGTTGAACAATGGATCTGATTTGTTTCGAAAATGATTATAATGACGTTCCTTTTGGGGCAATATTTATATACTCGTATAAATGTAAGCTAACCTGAATCACGACCCTCCAAACAAGCTGAAGACCTGATCATTAGGAGGCCATGGGCTGTGTTTCGGAGATTTCAGCTTTATGCTATGGGCAATGCTAAGAAGAATCAAATGATTCGCATTCGAATATGAAATTCTACAGCTCAAAAGGCAAGTTACTTATGTATAACATGAATGATGTCCAGGAGTATATCACAAAAATTAAAAAAATCAGTATAAACTAAACTAGTAGATGTCATGAAAAACGGGTGAAAAATGCAATGAGCCCCTGAAGTTGTAGTGTTTTTTGAATACATGAAAGAAATGGGCCCATTGTGAATGAAAAGGGATAGAAAAAGTTGTGATGATGTGAAAAAAGATGTGTTGGATGGAAAATATGTGATTTACAATCGTTTATTGATGTAAAGAAAAAGGTGAAATGTGACATCATACCAACTTTGATAAGCCATATCTCGAAAACTAATTGGGACCGACTAAAAATAAAAAGTGTTCTGAACTTTTACCATCATGTAGTATCATCCGTGAAAAAATCGCGAAAATCCGTAAGTATCCCATAAAGTACAGTTTAGCCGTCTAAGGTTTACGAATAAGAACTCGAAATTGATCCAACAATTTATTTCATAAACCAACGGCAACGTCAGTGTATTCGCTTGGAATGAAATGTGTGCGTCTTTGAGCAATTAGGTCGTGGCTCGACTTCAATATTGCACCGTTTTATGAATGGTTTATGGTGAATCTCGTCTAACCGTCTTATTATCTTTAAAATATTGCCCAATGACATTTTATAAATTTTTTCACCTTATTCCTATTGTTCTGTTATAACTTTTCCCTAGTTTCCGAAAGTATCAAAATCACTCTAACTGAAAGTAAGATACAGCGCGATTTAAACAACGAAATAATAAAATATTCATCAAACTGAAACCTACAACTTCATAGCTCTATTCATACTGCATATATAATGTAAAACTGTGAAAGCTACACAAAGCTCAAGAATTTCTTCAAAAAATGGGAAAATAAGAACGGGTTGAAGAGTGTTTTTATTGAAGTTTCGATTTCAACTTTATTTCCATAAATTGAGAAATTTTGTAAACAAACTTTTGATAGAACCTGTACTCAATGCCCAGAACTCAAAGCTAATAACATTACCAGCTTTTTAGTAGCAACATCTGGCTTCAAGGGACTCAAATGAAAGTCAATCAACTTCCTAATTATACACTTCTCATTCATCTGCTGTTGGGTTTGTAATGAGACGTTACTACTTTTGGAAGAAAACGTGGCTATGGATGCCGTGGAGTCGTTACATATTACATGAAAATCACTTTTTTTTTAGTTTATACATACACTTAACATTCATAATGGATTCGAAACAAATCTCAGAAACGATACGTAATGTAAGTTAGGTAGTATTTCTCTTTATGGAATAAAATGATGCAAGCTCTCATACTTCAGTTGGACTACCAGCTACTTCATAGGTGAATTCGATAGATGATTAACTCGATTCTTGCAAATGATCATGATTTCATAGCAGTGAAAAAGACAGTGAAAGCGGAATATATTCAGGATTAGTAGGTCATTATAAATAATTCCAAAATATTTATGTTTCTGATTGTTAGACGTCTTTATGTGTCCGATGTTATCAACGAAATTTTCTTCAAAAAAATAAGCACCATATTCCATTCATCATCTCAAACATTTCCAAGAAGTGAATAAATGAATTCTCTGAAATCGAAATCAATAATACAACTTATCTAAATTATTCTATTTTCAAATACCTTGAAAAAATCTATTTTGTGTCAACAAGTCACACCATTTCTTTCAACAATAGACAGGATATGTCTTCCAAACCTAGATGCTCATTATTTTTATAACAAAAACGTGCATTTGCGATTTAATTCAGTCATTAGTAACGCTGATATATATCATACTTCAATTATTATCGCGGTGCTCAAGCTCATTATTCTATTCAACATCAATCTCACCTCCAAGAAATTTACATAATAATGTACATATATAATGTAGAGATTTTCTCTTCGAGAAAACAAATGTGATTTCCATTTTTTTTTCATTTTTCACATTTATAATTGTTTGAAAATGTCCTCATAGGACGAAACTGCAGTAACTTTAGTTATGAATAAAAGTGGTAAAAAACATAGAACATTTTCATTTCTCATTTTTCATGATGATCTCTTACCACGTAGTAACGGCTACATCCATAAATTTATAGAATTTGTACTTTTTCCAAATGTGTAAAGTATAAAAAATATTGACGATAAAATGAACTATTCTAACGATAACCAAATAAAAAGGTGTAATGTTCGATTGGGTCAATACATATGACGTGATATGTATTTGAACAATGAACAAACCTAAACACTGAAAAATGACTATTTGAATATCTTTTTAGATTTATCATAATCAAAAACCATTGATGAATCGACAACCGGTGAATTTTGGTTCATAGCTCTATGCATGTAATGGAAATCGAAACTTTTCATTTTCCCGTATTGGATTTATGTACTCTCTTCATTCAACATTGTTGAAAACTAATAATTGATTCATTTATTACTGGTTAGTGAATCATTGTATTCTATACAATCCCAAATACTTACCTTTTATCAGCATTGCCACCATGACAAGAAATTTTCGTCTGTTGTTTCATTTCATCTCGAAAGAGACAAGAGAAACTGTTTTCTTGATGAATTGTTCCTTGACAAGAGAGGAAGTCGCAACGCATTGCTGTCTACCACCGATGAAGATGCCCCCTGTAGTTATGGGCGACATGTTTGTAGTTGATTTTTGTATTGGTACACAGTAACCCAACTCATACACAGCTACCTATTCACATATCGCTCACTCCTTTCAACAACGTCATAAATATATCAAAAATCGACGATGCAAGACCGTCATATCATAAACTCAATATTCAACCACTAGAGACAAAAAGTGACGTTTCTGCATTGTAATATATGTCATGTGTGTTTTTTCCAAGAGTGTCACAAGTTAGTTGTCGTTGAGCCGTTGTGATGAAAACATCTGTTTCGTTTAGTGCAACAATGTATTATATCTTTACAAAACGGTATAGCACACAAGGTAAGATCATTTTTCATTCTCAACTTTGTATCAAGAAAGTACTATTTGGTTTAATGTCAGTATTGTAGGAGAAACTGGAGATATTCTATTATGGTTTAATTTGTTTTATGACGTTCTTGTACAGTAAGTAAGAGACGTCGATTGTACTATTTTTGCTTATGACATTATTGCCAAAAATTTTTTTTCTCAGAAAAGTGGTTTTGTATCAATTTGTTTCATGACACGCTTGCAAAGAATAGTCGGTCTTTATTGGGAAAATGTACAGTTTCATATTGGAATGTGTCATTATTGTCAGTAGAACGATCAGCGTTTGCAAGTTGTCACAGGTTGCAGTATGCTTTTTTCTGTCACTTCTTTGAATGGTTATCAACTTTTTTCTTTTCCAGAATAATCATAATGCTTTCTCGGGATAGAGTTAGCACTAAATACCGATAAAGAGTCCCAAAATGGTTCATGTGAGAATTTATCCGACAGAGGAGGTAGGGAAATTGTACGGTACCAATACTGAATGTACAATGAATTACACTCAATTGTTTCTTGAACTCTTTTGGTTCATTGATATCATACACGGATTTCCTCCTCATGGTATTTAGTATATTTTAGAATTCGTTTCAGGAGAATCCGGAGTTAAAAGGAAACTCGTTTTCACTGACACCCCAGTTGATGATATTCTTCAGCCAGCGGCAACCAAGCAAAAAGCCGATAAGGGGGAAACATTTTCAGTTGCAAAGAATGACTCAACTGATGTTGCAGAATCCTCAAAAGCGGGTACGTTTTCCAGTAAAAAACAGGAGCAACATGAATAGATTATGAGGACAGACATAAAAAGGATTGTATTTCTACTTGCTTGTCAAGTTCCTGACTTATCCAATTCCATACCTGCTATTGTATTTTGCTTGATTGCAGTTTCATCTGATGAACTTTCGAATAAAGCTAGCAAGAACATTGATGCAAGGTCAATTACCGAGGAAAGAGTCGATACGAATATATTGGATGTATGTGCTACGGAGAACCAAGCCACTGATGGAAAAACTCCTGAAATTTCAGGTGAGAAACTGTAACATTTGTTGGAAATACTAAAATAGTCTATCTTCAAAACGAATTGGTAGAAAAATCTATAAAATACAAATAGACCAAATGAAAAAATACTTTAGACATTTTGTTCTGTAATTGATTCTTGAAAAAATTTTTCAACTTTCACACCAAAGGATTCAATATCATCGTTCATTTGTTTTTCTGTTTACTGCAGGATTTCAACGTTCTGGATCCAAGTCTGACAAATCAAGGTCCTCATCCTCTTCATCGAACTCAAACAGTAGCAGCAGTGATTCAAGGAATGGAAGCGAGTCTGAAGTTTTTGATGATTCTGATGCAGACAAAGACTGGAACCCTTCTTCTGACGAAGAGAGCAGTGAAGATGAACTCCAGAAAAATATTGACCGTCGTGTTCCCATGACCCAAACACTTTCAAGCAGTAATACTTGCTGTTTCTGTGACTGTCAGCACTCCAGATGCCACGCATTCAGCACCATCATCCAGCAATGCAAGCCAAACTCCTGATTCACTTCTAACAAGTACCCCTGCCTCAAACAGCAATACTAGTCCAAATTTTCCCCTATAATCTGGTGCTAGTACCCCTGGTATCATTAGTACCAGTAATGCCAGAATCTTCTTTGCTTCTACCATTGATATTCTGAGCCCAGTTAAAAAAGGCAGATGAAGAAGAAATGAATCCAGCTGGAAGAGAAACATTTTGAAAGCAGCTTCAAATTATGGGAAAACGTACGAAAGTCATTCAAAAAAACCTGAAAAACGTGTGAAAAGAGAAATTATACCTCCATGTAAAGATAAATTCCGATTGAAGTGCTCTGAAAATATAACTGAAGATGAAAGAAAGAGTGTTTTTGATGCGTATTGGAACCTGGGAGACATTGCCAAACAGAGGGAGTTCATTCATAACTGTACAACAGAAATCAAACCAAAATATCGTTACATACGCGAAGGTGGGCGGAGGCCACGAAGAAATCATAATGTTGCATTCTTTTTCAATCTTGGCGACAGACGTATTCGTGTTTGTGAGTTATTTTTCAGAAATACCTTAGATATCATGACTGCCCTATTCGCACTCTATTTGAGAAGAAAGATAAACTGGCTGGTGCCGTGATGGCCGAAGATAAAAGAGGAAAGCACGGCAATCAGCTCAAGATGAACGAAACTGTCAGGAGTAGAATTATAGATCATATCAACAGAATTCCCAAAATTGAGAATCATCATACAAAACACTACATTGAAGGGGGCAAAACCATAACTGATATCTACAACGATTACGTGAACGACTGAAAAAGAGATAATGTTACCTTCAGTAATTCCAATTACTTCTATAACATTTTCACTGATGACTTCAATTTAAGTTTTTCCAGCCTAAAATGAGTGCGAAACATGTGTTGCTTATGAGAATGCGATAGAGACAGATAAACAGAACTTGAAGGTAAGTGATGATCAGCATTTGGTTGAAAAAAAGCTCTCAAGAAAAGAGAAGGAGAATGATAAACAAATGCTAGCGGATAACGACTTATTAGCAGTATACGATTAACAAGCTGTTATTCCATTGCCAAAGGGCGATTGCTCAGCTTTTTACTATTCATCTGAATTGAATGTCCTTAATTTTACAAATACCGATTTGAACAAAAAAATACCGAATGTTATGTTTGGGATGAATCTAACGGCCACCGTGGATCAAATGAACTTGGTTCATGTATTTTGAAATATATTGAGAAACATATTGGAACATACAAGGATATTACTTTCTATTCCGATAATTGTAGCGGACAGTAGAAGAATCAATTCATGTTAGCCGCATATATCTTTTCTCTTCGTAAATACGGCCTCAACTCCATCACTTATAAATTTCTAATCAAAGGCCATACCCAAAATGAAGGGAATTCCGTTCACTCTTTGATTGAAAAAAAAATGAAACAAGCTCTTAAAAGTGGTCCAATTTATACGCCAGAAGGTCTCGTTTCATTGATCAGAACAGCAAAAAGAACGAGTGAACCATTTTCTGTCAACGAACTTTCCTATGAAGACTTCTTCGATTTGAAACTTTTAGCCTCGGATATCGGACTTCTGCGTATTTAAAAAAATACACAAAAGCAACCAGTCAAATTTAAAGAGATAAAAGTGATGCGAGTTCAAAAATATTCCCCAAGTTCGTTTTTTTATAAGCTTCGTTGTGAGGATCCAGACTTTATGAAGGCCATAATTATAAGAAAAGCCAAGTCATGTGATGCCCGGTTGAAACCTACCTTCGAACAAAAGCCTAAGATTTCTGATGCTAAAAAGAGTGACCTCATATGACTTATTGAAAAAAATTTAATACCAAAAGTCTACAGAACATTCTATGAGAGTCTTTAAAATTGAAACTCCACCTATGCCTCAAGTGTTATCCAGAAACAGTATCATACAGTTAATTTCACTTTCTATTATTATCTTTTGTATTTAATTATTGTATCTTATTGTAGTATCAATGTAGGTACGAGACCTTTTGGGATATTGCTGCGTAGTGAAGCTTCCTCAAACTCATTTATTTGGACAAAACCGTATCTATCGCAATTTGTAAACTCTTTTGGTCCTGTTTTCCTTTCTTTTTCGTCTCTTCCATTTCGATTTATCTCCGTATTTCTATCCTCTGAAACAATTTATAATAATTATGATAATAAATATAGATGCTCAGTAGAAAAAACAACTTGTAAACTGTCCGGTGTTAAGGGACATCTTTGTGTCCGGTACTAGGGAACACAGGATCCATACTAAAACTGTTTGGAAAATTTATAAAAACTTTCATTGTTGATGAATTATAAGGTAACACTATCTTTTTTGGCAATCAAAAGAAACGTTAAACACAAAACTATAGCAGTAATACTTACTTAAAATTTATGCGGCGCAGTGTTTTTTAGCCAAAAACAGCAATCAACTGCTCCCAACGAGGCTTTTCGCGTCACTGGCAAACCGCATCCTGTGTCCCTGTATCACTACGTTTCCCGCGCACCTCTCATCGATTTTTAGATCGAACGCGTTGTGACTTGTCGGGATTGCGCGAGTGTCCGGCGCTAAGTGCCGTCCGGCGTTAGGGGACTTGCCCCTTCAATTGAAAATCATTCGTATTATAATGAATATTATAATTTTGTGATACTTTTTCATAGATGGTTTTTTCATACAGTCAAATTACCATATTTCGTTCATCTTTATGAAAATCCATCACGTTATAGAAGAAAATATAATAAACTTATTAGAAAATAATCTAAAAGCATCAAATGTCGAAAAGAGTAATAATATTTTAGGCCAATTTTCTATTGAAATATTTTTTTCATGAGTGATGGAAGTGATTTTTTATGAAACAGGTACGTTATCTGAAAAAGTTACTTCAATTTTCCTCATTTCAACTCGTCTCAGTACCATTCCAGCACATGGGATATTTTTGTCGAAAAATTGTTTGGCAATATCAATAGTATTGTACACTTCGAAGAAAAAAGAATTTGGCAGACCCTAATAACACAAAATGCAACGTGAGCCCAAGCTACTTTATCAGTCAATCAAGGGGGTTCGAGAATAAGTTTATCTTCGATGCCGGAAAATTTAGTAGACTCAAAGAAGAAGTGAAATATTGGAAAAGAACTCACATTCAAAAAGCTATTGTTAAATTTGGACTGAATAAAAGACGTGAAGAGGTTACTGCCAAAAATTTAAGCTATGACCAAAAAAATCTCGAAATTGATCTCGAAGGAAGTGATTCGAGTGGCGTTTATCTGTTAGGTAAATTCGACAATTGCCCTGTAAAAACTGCATATAATTCGAACATAAAAAATACGGCAGTACTGAGAAATTGTAGCAAGTTGAAGGGACAAATCGTATCTATTGCCAACGACTCAATACTGATCTCGAAGGAAGTGATTCGAGTGGCGTTTATCTGTTAGGTAAATTCGACCATTGCCCTGTTAAAACTGCCTTTAATTCGAAAATAAAAAATACGGCAGTACTGAGAAATTGTAGCAAGTTGAAGGGACAAATCGTATCTATTACCAACGACTTAATACTGATCTCGAAGGAAGTGATTCGAGTGGCGTTTATCTGTTAGGTAAATTTGACAATTGCCCTGTTAAAACTGCATTTAATTCTAAAATGAAAAATACGGCAGTACTGAGAAATTGTAGCAAGTTGATGGGACAAATCGTATCTATTGCCAACGACTCAATACTGGCCCAAAGAAGAGAGAAGAAGATTTTGCAAGGCAAGAAGAAAAATATAATACGTGCTATGTAAGAGAGAATAAACTAATTGTTTATGATACATACTACGGAGTGAAGATCTAGAGAAAGGATATATTTCAAAAACAAAATCAAACGGTGCACTTCCTACTCGTACACCTATAGCAACTATTGCTTCGAAAGAGCAAGAGAAAAGAGAAAATTACTAGAAGAAATATATCAACACCAAAGGCTACAATAAAAAACACAGCCGATCCAGGCATAAAAGTCCTAATCGAGGACATGCCAGGCTCGATCCATGTTTTTTTCAATCATTGCGTTTTTTGATCTGATGATAAATATTTTACCATCACTTTACTGTAAATTACCATTCAAATTAGGGACGTAGCCAACGAAATTGTGCGCCCTTTTATTTTGTCCAGTTTTGCCACAAAGGTAAACCTTTTTATAGGAAACAGATTTCTGGTTTCCTTGACATGAAAGTCTATTCGTTACCGTCAACCCAAATAGAAAGAAGAAATAGGGAAATTTCGTCAGCTGAGCGAATTGTTGGATTCCTCTTCATTCCCAATATATTTTTGAACGACAAAGAATTACCATCGGCAACATCTGAAATCGTAGAAAAGAATCAGCAGCAGACCAGTTTTAGTTCCTCAATGGTTCAATAACTAACTTCAATTTCATCATAGCCTTTCACTCATTTGAGGTTCCATCAACTGCAAGTGGTATAGGTATTATTGCATCGTATGCCTCAATATATGGTACAGAACTATTTTTATTCTTAGAGTTGTCGACATCAGGACGTTATTCCCATTCCAGAAAAATAGAACGGCACATCAAACAGGAACATTAACTTTTATTTTTTACTTTTATGACCTGTTATAAGGGAAGTATCGAGTTTCTCTACTTTTGACAAGGCGAGACGTTAACGATCGTAATTCATATTTTCGGTCAGTATAATCCATGAATCTTGTTTCATATGCGACAACTTTAACGAGATGTTTTTCAAGAGTTTCGACTGATGACGATATTTTATGGCAACGGGAAGGGTGAGAACCCATAAAAGTTGGCAAAGATCGTTGCAAGCTGAATAAGTAAGTTTCTTATTATACAACTACATCATAATATTCAGTGAAAACTGTTACATGTCATATGAATTGAATGCTCATATTAACGACAGCAAGTTATGAAAATCTCAATAATAAATTTAAACATAATTTCAAATTCAGTCAAAGTGACAGAGAATTTAGTGATCTATTTCATTTAAGTTGGAGTGTTTGCAACAGCAATACGTTGTACAAATTGCAATGAAAAATGCAAATTAAAATACTTTGATGAACAGATGTGACAAAAAGTTAAAGAATTGAAAAAAAAACAACAATCATCGGTTATAATTTTACATTGGAAAGAGTAATAATGTTCATTAAACACTTTTTGTTCAAATCATATAAAGGAACAGTTTGTTCAGGCCAGTCTCAAACTCCCTACACTGTAGGTTAATGGACTGACACCTATCAGAAAACAACTACTCCCCTGGCTAATACCATGAAGGTCGTTGGATTATATCCGACAGGTGTCAGTGCAGGAATCTTCACTGAAGTAATTTCTGCATACAACTACCGGAATCGATTTTCAATTATTGAACGGGCACACTTGCAGACCGGTTTCGG